>VXBT01002710.1:221643-234478 GCA_013400235.1 Oriolus oriolus
CAGCACCGAGGCGGCGAGGAGCCGCAGCAGCAGCAGCAGCGGGAGCGGCGGGGCCGCCGCCGCCTCCATGTTGTGCCGCCGCAGCAGCTGCCGGAGCGCACCGAGCGTCTCAGGCAGGCTCCATGCTCGGGGCGCTGCGCTCGGCGAGGAGGGAGGCGGGGAAGGGGGGAGGCGCTGGAGCCGACCCTCCTCCTCCTCCTCCTCCTCCTCCTCACGCCGCCGCCAGGGAGGGGGCTGGGACGGAGGATCGCGGCTCGCACCGCATCCCGGGAGCGGGCGGGGGCGCACCGTCCCGCCGCGGCGCGTCCCACGCGTGGGAACACCTGGCCGCGCGGCGAGGGGGTGGGGCTCCGGGGCGTTCTTCTTTATCTTGTTAACTCGTTCCTTCTGGAGCGATTGCTCCAGAACCAGCCGGGAAGGCTGGAGAAGATGGCCCGCTGCGAGTTCAAAAAGCAGCCTTTCGCTGGGGGATTTGGAAGTTAAAGCGGGGGCACCCACCCCTTTTTCTGTCTTCAGGAAAAAGGGAGGTTGTTTTCTTCCCGAATGGAGGTTTGGTTTTGCCTTTCTCCTCCTACCAAAACAAACATTTTATTAAGTCACTCTTCTACAAAACACTAGTTTTCAGAGAAAAATACATTCGACAACAATTTTGTTGTCTATAGGAGCATGCCACCTGCTCCTATAAACACATTACCACCAGGAAAGAGGCAGAAAGTGCCCGGTGACATGGGGCTCGTGTAGTGCCGGGGCCGTGTACAGAGGGCTGAGAGCACCCGGCTCACACTGAAACATCTCGCACCTTTCGCAGTCCAGATACTGCCCCCGCTTCCCTCACAGGGGTAAAAACAAACTGCACAAGTCAAGAATTTTCATTTAAGTGTCCATTTTCCCTTGTGCTGACACTGATTTGACAGTAAGAAAACGGATTGCTAGGTGGCCTTGTATTGAGGTGGAAATCACTAGGGTCCACCTGGCATCCCCTTTAAACGATTTTTCCAAGGCCCAGAGCAGGAGCCATAAATCACAAGCAAGCACTTAGCAAATGGATGTTACATTTAATAGTGTCGTTACATTTCAGAGATGAGTGACTTCCAGGTTTCCCCGTTGCCATGTACTAATTTATCTGCCTTGCTGTAGGTGCTACAGAAGCAGCTGAGATTTCTTCTTGGTGCCCCATGGACCCCTGCCCAACTCAAATACCAGGATCAAATATTCAAGAATTGGTTTAGGTTCTGTTGGTTACTCCCCTGCCGACACCCCCTGCAAGGGAAAAGGCCGTGTGTTTTAATTTGGTTTGTTCCTAAGCCAGCGATATTCATCTTAGCTCAGAAAGCAGTTCAAGGATTCAAGGAGTTACAAAAGACTTATAGTGCTGACATAAAGATCACCTAAAAAAAGGGAAAGATTTTGTTCTCTCTCTTGCTTCTGGTTTAACATATAGAAAACATGTGTTTTCAAGAGGGCTCATTTTAGGTGGCATTTAAAACCTAGAAAAATATCAGCTTCCTTGAAGGCAGGATAAGCAGAAGTCGGTCTTTGGTGATAGATCTTTAATAAACTGGAACCCAAATCGAGGCTGCTGTAAATCATTAATGGAAAAACTTTATGTGAACACCAACTGAATGAGGGGTTTGTTTTACATCTGCTTAAAGAAACTGCCCAACACCAGACAAATAACTGGAAGAAAGATTTCTTTGTTGAAGACAGTGATTGGACTTTACTTTTGATGGGTCTGACCTCCTGCATGGTGGAAATTACCCAGCAGTCCTGGCATCACAGTAACAGGAGTTAATTAGAGGCAGAGAAAGGGCACATGAAGCAGTTGTACTTGCAGCAGGCAGTGGGAACAGTGGTGTACATATCCCATCCCAAACCCCAGTCAGCCTGGGGTCCATATACAAAACTGGTTTGTGTGCCTGCAGGCAGAGCCAGGCTGTCCTGTGATGGCCTCAATGGCACCAGGGCAATTGGGCTCCCTGCCCTTCCTGCCCCTCGCCCTCACAGGATCAGAGATCAGCTGCTGAGATGACTTATCCCTCACTCCAATGCCAGCATCAAGCCATGTGGAGGGGGTGAGTCTGCCCACAGGCTGCTGGAGGGCAGCAGCAACTTCTCTTTCAGCTTGCAGTTGCTCCCAGCACTTGGTAACTTGGGTCCTAAGGTCCCATACTAGGATGCAATACGCCTGCTGCTATCCCTGCTCCATCTAAGAGTTGCTTATTCCCCTACCTGACCCTGTCAAACTGCATGGTCGAGTTAGGAATGGCAGCAGTTTATACCAAAAGGGAGAGATAGTAGCACGTGAGCAATTAGCAGATTGGGTAATAGACTGACTCAGTCTAAAACAAAATGAGGCTATCAGGCCATGGAGGCAGGCAGCGAGGGAAGAGAATCTTACCAGAGCACATCTTTGGGGCTTTGACCATAACACCTCTGCTAAAAAAGCATTAAAGACATTCATCTAAAGTGATGGCAAGTGCAGTAGCAGCCAGGAACATGGTCTTTCTCCAACCCAGAAGATGCCACCTTAATCTCAGTTAATATATTGTGAGGAGAATTTGGAGGAAGGTGAAGTTGTGCAAATCTGAAGTCATGAGCTGAGAAAGCTGCCTTCCACCTATTTTCCAGCCCTGCAAAAATTCCCCCAGCAAAACTAGGGGAGGCAAAGCTGTGACATTCCTGAAATGTCTGATGTACATATTTTTGCAAGAAAGTAGAAAACAGTGTAAAAATAAACAAAAACCACTTACCAGGATAGCAAAAGCATAGTTCTATCCTTCCTTTTAACTGAAGAAAGAGCAGAGGGAATAATTCGCCTAACTTTCATAATTTCTGTTTATAGTTTGACGTAAACTGCAGCAAGTTTGGAGCCTGATTGTAGGAAGCAGGAAAGGGAGGAAATCCAGACTGGGAGCCCAATCCCCTGCCAAGGTGTAAAAGCAGATCAGTTCCTGCATTCTTCCACTGCTAGCCCTGATGGAGAAAGGAGGGACATGCAGAGATATAGGAGAGAAAACAAAGAGCTGTGTCTGAGCACCCAGAGATGTCCTCCAGGATAAAGTAGCCATCCCGCCACAGCTGGGAAACTTGGTTTGACTGAAATGCTCCAGATGTTTCTGTATGTTTACTCCTCCTGGATTTCTCCTTCCTACTCCAGTTTACAGTATCCTTCTCTCCCAGCTGCCAGAGCTGTCTGAGCTCCTGTGGAGCTAACATTTAATGACAACTGCAGAAGGCCCTAAAGTGAATTTACTGTTTAACAACTGACACCCAGGTTTATTTCATGGTGAATATCAGTAGCAAAACACGCATCTTTATTCCTCTGGGGCAGCGCAGTTTAGTCAAGATGAAGTCAATAGACCCGGATAGACTGAGGCTGCTCTTTGGTTCTTTGCAAAGGAAAGGTAAAGTGATCAGTAAAAAACAAAGACACCATCAAAACATTTTCCTTCTTTACTTCTAAGGCCATATGACAAAATAATTTTCCTCTACCCATGTCTCAAATACACTTCTCCACCCTTTCGCTCCCAGCTTCCATCTAGAAAGCAGTCTCCACCTAATTATGTGTAGGGACCTCTATTCCTTATCACCCTTTATCAGAAGAGAAAATGTTTTCAGGTAATCTAGAACAAGTCAGAAATTACAGCAGAAGGTATTATCTGGATACAGGTTCCCTCATCTCCTCAAAAAAATAGACACACTGAGAAACACATATATACACATTCAGCTGTAGTTAAGGTTATCCCTCCTGAGCAGAAATCTGAAGTGGTCTCGTTAAGGGGTGGGTTTGGTTCTGAGGCTGCATGGGACATTTAGATGTTGCTTTGAAAAAGGTGGTTTTTCAGGTGCCAAATAATACTTAACATTTAAACCTAATTCACTGCACTGCCACTCATTAAGCTGCCTGACAGGGTGGGAAAGTGTCACCATCACCACCTTCTTATCCATAAAGAAAACGACAGTAAGAAAATACCTTTGTTTATATCATGCAGTTTCCCTGGCGTTTCACAAGGATAATAGCCTAATTTTTTCAAACTAATTACTCCCCAAACCATCTCAGCAACCCAGCTTTGTGTGATAGTTTTCTTCCCCTTCCTTCTGCTCCTTCCCCAGATCAACTCTGACATGAACTGAGCAGTGAAACCACCACAGTCTGCCATGCAGACACAGATTAAAATCAATGCTCTTTCAGCCTGTGGTTTGTAAGGTCCTTTTAAGGCAGCCCTAGAAGAAACAATGAAAAGGAAGTCAAACTTTAGTGCATTTAAAATCTCTGCACAGAACTCTTTATGCCTATTGGGAAATCTTTAAGGATTGAAAAAGCTTGAAAATCTTAGGATGCTCAGTGAAAGGTCAAAGTTAAATATCTAAGAAAACTACTCTTTTCAGGCAGCCATGTGAAAGAGCACAGGTGCATTATAGGTATAACTGAAGAGCATTAGGCACATGATTATCTTACATTATATTACATATAAGCTGGAGAATTTTCCTGCATAGAGAGGGCTCCAGCACCACACCTGAATTGCAGCCCCAGCGTTTCCAGTGCGGTGACCTCAGCAAGGTCACTTATGGCAGTCACAAACAGGACTGGGAGGTCACCAAAAAAAATGGTTTTGTCAAGTAGTTATGGCGTATTTTAAGGGAGGACAGTGCTACAAATAACCTAGGTGGGACCACAGAAAGAACAAGACAGAGAATGGCAATCTTTCAGCATTTGCCAGTGCTTGAGATTTTCCGCAATACCCAGAGCCCATCTGCCAACAGTTTCTGCTCCAAGAGGGATAAATACAGGGAAATCAGGAGACACTGCAAGCCAAGGGATCAGAGTGCTACAGGACAGAGGCTTCCTGGCAGAAATGAGTTAAAGGAGAGAGATGGCTCACATAGGTTTGCAAGAGGAAAACTAATATTAAAAAAAAAGTCTGAAAAATGTCCCACTGATATCTCATTTGAAACAACATTTAAGTGAGACAGCGAGTGTAAAGAGCCTGTTCCCAAAGCCTCCTGCTGGCTAGCAATGTCAGGAACAGAGGGGCTGACACTGCTTGAGAAACATGCCACCATAAAAAGTTCTGAAAACATAAAAATAGTTCAGTGGGTTTTTTTGGTGGTGATTCTTGGACTCTGAATGCTTTTCTGGTTACAACTACACTCCCTGCTACAGCTACCAGAACAGCAGTCACCACATTTCCCTGTACTGTATGAGCTAAAGTTTTTCTTTAAAACCTCCATGACTGCTACATTTGCAAAGCTTCTTGCAAAATTAACTGTTAGTCATCAAAGTTCTGTATCAAAAAGAGGAAATACTGTGAAGGGGCATGGAAATTCATTTGCAGGGGAGGGAGAAGATGGGAAGGTTCAAAGTAGGAGTCCTCTTCTTTGCCCTGTAAAGGCAAAGTTGTGAAGGACCATCTTTTATTACAAGCAACATCAATATTTCTGTGGCAAAAACAATAGCAAAAATTAAAGAAGTCATCACAGAGATAAATATTAAAGAAACACTAAAAAAAATCCCCATATGAATCATAGAATTATTTGGGTTGGAAGGGAGCTTTTAAAAATTATCTAGTCCAATACCCTTGCAATAAGCAGGGGTACCTTCAACTAGACCAGGTTGCTCAGAGCCCCATCCAACCTAACCTTGAATGTTTCCAGGGATTGGGCATCCACCACTTCCCTGGGCAACCTGTTCCAATGTTCTATTACTCTCAATATAAAACATTTCTTCCTTATATAGTGGTGGTTTAACCCCAGCCTGCAACTAAGTACCACGCAGCTGCTCGCTCACTCCATCCTACCGCGCCGTGGGGAGGAGAATCAAAGAACAAATAAAACTTATGGATTGAGATAAGAACGGTTTAATAATTGAATTAAAACAAAACATTGTAATAATAATGATAACAACAGTAATAATAGCAGTGAAAAGGAGAGAGAGGAGTAAACCCCAAGAAACACAGGTGAGGCACAGTACAATTGCTCACCCCCTGCTGACCAGTGCCCAGCCCATCCTCCAGCAGTGATTGGTAGCTCCAGGCTAACTCCCCCTTTCTGTGCTGAGCCTGATGTTTTATGATAGGGAACATCCCTCTGGCCAGTTCGGATCAGCTGTCCTGGCCATGCTCCCTCCTTTCTCGTGCACCTCCTCGCTAGCAGAGCATGGGAAATCAGCAAGTGCTTGAGTCACACTATTTAGCAGAAACGAAAATATCAATGGTATCACACCATTCTCAAACTAAATCCAAAGCACAGCACTGTACCAGCTACTGGGAAGAAAATGAACTCTATGCCAGCTGAAAGCAGGATGCTTTTGTCTAATCAGAATCTATCCTCTGTTAGTTTAAAACCATTACTCCTTGTCCTATTGCAGCAGGCCCTGCTAAACAGTCTGGCCCCATCTCTCTTAGAAGACTCCTTTAATATTGAAAGGCTGCAACAACGTCTCCCCGCAGTCTTCTCTTCTCCAGGCTGAACAACCCCAATTCTCTCAGCCTTTCCTCATAGCAGAGGTGCTTCAGCCCTTTAATGATTTTTGCAGCCCTCCTCTGGAGCCACTCCAGCAAGTCTGACACCCTTTCCTGTGCTTGGGACCCCAGAGCTGGATGCAGTATCCCAGGTGGAGTCTCACCACAGCACAGGGAAAAAGGTAGCATGAGGAGCCTCCAAATGCAGTATTCATCAGACAGAACTCCCCTGAGGATACAAGAACAGGTGCTGAATGGGTCATGGAAAATTGATGTGATTTAGGGTAGCATTTTTACATGCCCCTGCACTGCTCCAAACATCTCTGCAGTGCACAGGTATCTGGGTACTGAGGAGAGCAACAAGAGGCTCTTTTGAAGGAATAATAAACACAATTCGTATTCATACAACTGCCAGGTTCTGCCTCACTTTACACCCCAACCAACTGCTGCTGATACACACATGTAAAATAGTAGTACAAGACATGAGTACGTGACTGTCGTATTCATTCATCTTTTCAGTGACAAAGCTCACTTCCACCATTCAAAGCATCAACCAAGTAGGACTGGAAGATGTAGAAAGAGCATCACAACAACCTGGTGGTGATGTGCTCCCTTAAATAGATTACTGACAAGGTCACAGACTGAGGTAGGTTTTTGGACATTTTCAGCATTAGAAGTTTCTTTTGCTTTTGAAAGCTGCTCTTTTATTTTTGAAACACAAAAAGTGTTTGAAGCAGGGGTAAAGCCATGCTCGACTAGTTACCATCTGACTAATTTTTGTGGGTGGTTAAGATGCCAGGCAAGACTTGCTCTGTCCCAGCAAGATGGAAATCTTTCCACTGTATGCAGTGGGAAAGGCCCTTATCATATGGCTCAGTGCCATGACTATTTAGATATTAAAATGGTGGATGTTGAAACCAGCCCTGAATGCAGCTACGTCAATTCTACCTGCCATCTACTCATGGAGAATGCTGGGAGCCGTTCTTGCTGGGGTTACACTGCAGGCTCCTGCTGGCTGCCAAACAAAGTAGACGTTAAGGGAGGGGAAAATAGAGGAAAGTGACCTGTGTGGGAAAGTCGCAGATTAGTGTAAGTAGGGAGAAAAAAAGCCCTGATAAAGTTTCCTACAAGATTTATGTGTTTCTAGATGTCAATACACACAAAGATTAGTTGCATTTAATGTTCTCTTGAACAGTACCTGGTCTGTGCTTGGTAACAAATAAAAGTATATAGAATCATAGAATGGTGTTGGAAGGGACCTTAAAGATCGATTAGTACCAACCCTGCTGCCATGGGCAAGGACACCTTCCACTAGAACAGGTTACTCAGAGCCTTGTCCAGCCTGACATGGATGGACATCCACAGCTTCCCTAGGCAATCTGTTCCAGTGCCTCACCACTCTCACAGTGAAATTTTTTCCCTAATATCTAATGTAAACCTACTCTCTTTTAGTTTGGAGCCATTGCCCCTTGTCCTGTCGCTACATGCTCTCCTAAAAAGTCCCTCTCCCTCTTTCCTGTAGGCTCCCCGCAGGTATTGGAAGGCCACAATTAGGTCACTCCAGAGCCTTCTCTTCTCCAGGCTGAAAACCCCGGATTGTCTCAGCCTTTCCCTCATAGGAGAGGTGCTCCATCCCTCTGATCAACTTGGGGGCCCTCCTCTGGACTCGCTGCAGCAGGCTGATGTCCTGTCCGTGCTGGGGCCCCAGAGCTGCTGCAGCCCTGCAGGCGGGGTCTCAGCAGAGCAGAGCAGAGCAGAGGGGCAGAATCCCCTGCCTGGCCCTGCTGGCCGCCCCGCTCTGGATGCAGCCCGGGACACGTTCGGCTTTCCGGCTGTGAGCGCACATTGCCCGTGCCGAGTGTGCTGTGTGGCAAATCAGACGGCTGCAACCCTGCCTGCGCAGCCAGATGAAGTTCTTTCCGCGGCCGTGCCGCAGCGTGACGTGTTCCCGGAGGGCCGGCACGGAGCTGCGGGACCTGCAGATGGCAGCCGCGGGGAGCGGCGCTCCGGGAGCCGCAGCCTCGCACAGCCGAGCTGCCACCTACGGCCTCACAGCGAGCGCTTGTAGCACTTTCCTTGTGGAACACGACGGGGTTTTCGCCATTAATTTACTTTTCGCGGTTTTTTATTTTTAAGTTATTAGTGTTTCCTCTCTCATCCCTGTTGGACAAAGCACACTGAACCAAATCGGAGCTGTGTCAGCAGCTCGAGGGAACTCTGGTCAGTGGTAAGGGACTCACTGCAATGGGTCCCATTATAGCAGTACCTAGCTATAATGAGGATCGCTGCTACTCCTGGAAGAGTCATAATTCAAGGTAAGTTAGGGGCAGAGCAGGGACTAACCTGAGCTCCTTTTGGTCTGTCAACACTATTTAAAGAACATTCATTTTCTTTTACAGACAGTCCAATATTAATTATAAAATCAACAAACTTTTGGTCACACAGAACTACAAAACCTGTTCTCACTTCAGAGTTAATTTGAGTTTCAAACTCTCATGTGCCAGCAGGTGGCTGTTGAATTTGTGTCGTAAACAGCGTGGGGGAACTGAACAGGTTGAACTGTATCCACAGTGATAAGTAAACATAACAACACTATTTCTGTGAGCTTCTCTACCCTCTAACCATTAATTCTTACAAACTGGTTTTGGGGGTGGATTTTCTGCATCTGTTTAGTTCTTCACATAGTTTTCACCTTACAAACCCATAGCGTCCAGAAGAGAAGCTTAAAGTCATGATTAGGGCTATCATCCTGCTTCAACAAATGGCATCTGCTGCAAAAGTAGCAGAGCAAGCTGTGGGTGATCCAGGAGACTCTTGGAATGCATCGAGGGTAAATTCTTCAGGCGGGTAATAGACATCCCTGCCAAAGCAGATGTGATACCAGACCTGTCACTCCCCAGCACAAGTGAACTGATTGATGACATCAAGATTGGAGTCAGCCTCGGCTGCAGTGATCCTGCATTGGTGGAGTTCATAGTCCTGGGGAGTATGGGTCAGGCAGAGCAAAGTCAGGCCACTGAATTTTAGGGAAGCATAATTCCTAAGTTTTGCTTTCTAAGTTCAAGTCAATAAGACCCCCTGGAAACTGCACCAGGGACAAGGGAGCAGAGCAGAGCTGGCAGATCTTTAAGGATCTCACCTTCCAGAGAGCACAAGAATTCTCAATCCCCACACGTGAGAAATCGGGAAAGGATGGCAAGAGACCACCATGGATGAGTCAAGACCTCCTGGTCAAAGTAAAAGGGCAGGATGGAAGTGCACAGTCAGTGGAAACAAGGAGAGGTATCCTGGGAAGAATATGGGGATATTGCTTGTATGTGTAGAGATGGGGTCAGGAAGGCCAAGGTGGAGCTGGAGCTGAACTTGGCAAGGGTTGTTAAGAATACTAAGAAGGGCTTCTATAGGTATATCTGCCAGAAAAGAATGTCCAAAAAATGTACTACTTCTGATGAACATGACCAGCAAACTGGGAACAACAGACAAGGTACTCCATTTTTTGCCTCATCACTCTTCTCACACCTCTTGAGTGGGGCAGAGCAGGGACTGAGGGAGCAAAGTCCCTCCCACTGTAAGAGAAGATCAGGTTTGAGACCAGCTGAGGAACCACCTGAAACATATACAAGTCTATGGGACCCGACAAGATGCATCCCAGAGTCCTGAGGGAATTGGCTGATGTAGTTGCCAAGCCACTCCCCATGATATTGGAAAAGTCACGGCAGTCAGGTGAAGCCCCAGGTGAAAAAGGGAAACATTACACCCATCTTAAAAAAGGGTAGAAAGGGAGGTCCTGTGAACTGCTGACCTGTCAGCCTCACCTCTGTGCCTGGGAAGACCGTGGAACAAATCCTGCTAGCGCTTGGAACAAACTGATGTCGATGAAGGTGCCCCTGCTCAATACAGAGTCGTCGGACAATATGATCTTTAAATTGTCCCTTCCAACCCAAATAATTCTATGATCAGATACTGGGCATATTCTGGACTTCACAGTTTTCCTCCACCCATCTTCGTCTGATAATAAAAGCACACATCAAAAATACAGTATTTGCACAACACAAATACATATTAGACAGGAACTTTGACAGAATAATACAGCAGGCACACACAGGCACAGGAACATGAAGCTGAAACGCCCTTCAGGAGATCAGAACTTACGCACAAGAATTTATGTAAGGCTCATAGTTGTACTAATGAAGTATCAGCATGGCCTCAATCCAATTAAAATAGAGAACACATGACATTCTGCCTAGGAAACAGAAGGATTAAGGTTTCATTACTTGTTGGACTTCTAGAGATGAAAACAACTGTTTCAGCCAGTGCAGCAGAACACTCCGCTGACAAGGAGAATGTGACTGAGTTAATGTCTTCATCCTCTTCACTCAAGAGCAAAATGGGGTCTTTACAAGAAACTTCTATCAGCTCTATCTTCAGTTTACTGACTTCACTTCATAAACAGGCTAGCCTTGAAGTTAACTTTGCTATACTGATTTTCACAACCCTCCACCACACACACATCCAGCATTTCTGACTTTTCTTTGCTGCTGTCTTCCCTGAGGGATTTTGTAAAACAAGCATTTTCACTCCTCGATGTGGCTGGCAAATTGGAGTGAGATCTGACGGAGAGGGCAGAGATGGTTGGGGTAAATTCAGGCCATAAGAAAACAATTTAGAAACCAAATTATGAAACTTTAGCCAAACTGAGACGTGACAGTGGTTACCTGTAGTAATCAGGGGAAGCAAGGAATGAGCTGAGACAAGAGCACAGGCTGCTCCACAGGTTGTTCAGCCATATGCAAGAAGAAATACTGCAGATGCAAAGTCTCTGAAATCACTTAGAGGAGTATTTGATGCTGACAGCAGTGAAATGCACTGAAACAGAAAAGCAGGGAAGGAAACTGGTAGAGAAGGAGAAAACTATAAAGTCTCAGTCTTAGGAGAAGAAAAAGTGAGAAGAGCAAAACAAGCTGTTGAACACAGAATTAAATGAACAGAATTCAGATCCAATGAGGAAAAAAGTTCATAGGAGCCTCCAATCCTTAAACAAAGCATACCTAATTCACAAACTGTCTTAATGCAGAAATTGTATGGAGAAAGAGACTAAGTCTTATGGTTCTTCAGCAACCTCCTCCACATAGAGGAAAGCATGTAGATTCTGGAAAAAGAGATTAAAATTACAAGCAACGATGGTACAGATGTATAGAGATGAAAATCAGAGAGGCCATGGCAGAAAGTAGCATACAACTAACAGAGAAAAAACCATGTTAAACCTTGCATTTGTACAATATTCATAAAAGGAAAACAAGTGATGAACAGATCTATTAAGAGGCATTGAAAGGTCTTATTAAACATCACTAAGCAAGGAAGTGTTTAATGATTTTTTTTTTCTTCAGTGTCTATTAAATCGCCACCACAGGTCAGGCAGTCAACAAAATAAATACCAGTAATATCAGGGATAACCTCAAGTTAGAATTCATAGAGAACAAAATAGATAAGCTACGTAGTTTTTAGTTGGATGAAATGAAACCAGAGGAATTTAGAAGAACCCTCAGAGCCATCAGAAGTGGTTTCTGACAGCTTGTGCAGAACTAGGATGCTTCCAGAAGAGTTGTAAAGACAATGTCCATCTTAGAAAAGGGGAAAGGGAGGAGTCAGAATTATGACTTGCTTCATTAAACTTCAACTCTGCGAGAAAACAAAACTAACAAACCACATGGGAGCATCTACCCAGCATTTGGAAGGTAGGTAAAATCCCACTCACATCTGTCACAAACAGATCCAATGAAGTGTGTTTCTTTCTATGACAAAGACCTTGTAGAGAGACCAGGCAAGCACAAAAAACTGCATACACTGAACTCTGCTGAGGGCTTTAGCAGCGTTTCATGTGACCTTGGCAAAAACAAACTAGGGAAAAATATGGTCTGGATGAAAATACTACAGAGTAACTGGGATATTCATTGCAAAAACTGCATCAGGAGCCACGATATTCATCAGCATAGACAGCCTAAAGGAAGGAGGACTGAGAGGAGAGCTGAGAACAGTACCAGCTGCTGTAAAGAGGAAAAGAATAACCGACCCTCCCTGCCCCTGGTAAACAGCTCAAGTACAGGCATCAAATCACAGCAAGATGGGGCTCTGGGGTATATGTGAGGAATAACATTACAATGTTATGGATTGCTGGAATAGAAACTAAAGGAGATTGAGAAATCAGCCCTGCCAGAGGTTTTAGGAAGCCAAGTATGACAAACACCTCTCAGGTTGATGGTGCAGAGTCAGTTCTGTCCTGAGGCTGGGAAATGGGGCAGACGACCTCTTCAAGCCTCTTTTCTTCCATGTTTGCCTGAATCTTAAAAGTTCTTCACCAAAAAAAAAAAAAAAAA
>VXBT01002710.1:234514-253266 GCA_013400235.1 Oriolus oriolus
TTAAAAAAAAAAAAAAAAAAAATCACATTTTTTTTCTAGAATGGCCAGTGGTATACAGAGGTAAACCAGTGATAGTGAACAGAAATATACATCGGCCAGCTCCTCTCTCTTGCCCAGGCTAAAAATATTCAAATAGCCAACAAGAAAAAAAACAAACCCCAAGATAAAACTAGATAATGCTGTAGAACTGCTTTTCATAATGTCAGGCATCATTAAAAAAGAAAACACCCAACCAAAGATTTTCAAAGTAGACAATATCAACAGCTAATGAAACCTCTTTAAAAGTCCTGTAAGAAAAAAAGATGATTTTTCAGTGATTTCTGAAACTCTCTTATATTTAAAGGACAGGGGTGAGTAAAGAGAGGAAGGAAAAGGGTGAGAGAAAACAAGATTCCCCAACTTTATCTGCTCATAATTTCTTTCCTCCATTTCTGTGAATTATCTGAAGTCCAACACATCTTCTGTAGTTGTAAGCACCCCAGAATGGCCAAATGAAGGCACCCAACCCATGACCAGGGAGCCTCCCTTTTCCTCTCCCAAGTTACGTAGGACTTGCCAGAAGTGATCTGGCCCCGCTTTTTCCACCTCCTCAAGACTGCTTTTACCTGACGGGTCCAGGACTGTGAGAGAGAGCAAGATTTGCAGAGCCTATCATACGGTTCCCCATGCCCCACAAATCTCCCCAGCATTTCTTTTTATTCCATGACAGATCTTCTACCCTCTGCCTTTTCGTGCAACCTCTCAAACAACTCATCACAGTCTCCCATCAGAGCAACTCCTAAGCCTTCTGCCCCCTTCAAAAAGATTTCTGCTTGTGTTGTCCTGATTCATCATCACTGCTATAACTTTGCAAACACATTCCAATCCTTTCTATTTTCTCCCCATTTGCTGTGTGAGCCTTGGAAAAAAAAAATCAACAGATGTCACCATTAGTTGCCATGAAACAACTGAGTCAAGGCATAGTTTTTTGGCATTTTTAATCATGCTTGTGCATAAACCCTCTCCACACAGAGAAGGGAGAAGCCACAGGTCTGAGAGGCTGAAGGCTTATATTCTGGTTGTATTCTCAGTTCAGCAGCTGATATGCTGAATAACTTTTACATGTGCTTTGGTTTTCCCACCTATAAAATTAAATTGGGAATTAATATTGCTTTTCTCTGAAATGCATTCAATCCCACCAGTAAAGCCCACTACATGACAGCTACACAGTGGTTCCATCAGTTGCCCACATGAAAATCAGTCTGTCTTTACCTTTTATGCACTGAAGGAGTTTCATGATGCGCTGCCAGCTCACAGGGATGGGCACAGTGGGAAATACTGGTTTGCTCTATACAGTCTATGCCACAAGACAAGCCATGCTGACATCTGCTGCTATTGTGAGAAGACACCATAACTCAGGAACTACCCAAAACCAAATGGAAATAAAGAGAAAACCCAACAGGAAATAAGATTCTTAGCAACTGGGCAATAACAAGCCGAAGTGGAAAGTTTAAAGCGGCTACTTGCAAAAAAAGAGCTTGCACTTTATCTGCCAAGACTGGGAAAAAAAAAAAACAAACCTCAAGAAGGCATGCCAGGGAAAAAAGCATCTATAAAGGGGCAACAGCTTTGTGTCTGAGAGCATTGGTAGGTGTAGGCTGTAACAGGTTATTAAGCAGCTTGGCATTGAGAAAAGCCAAATGTTTATTTCCAGACCTCTAAAAACTGCAGGCTGAAATATGACCATGTGTCTACTTACTATAAAATACGAGGACTCCTGGGGTTTGAACTAAAAGGTATGTCTTAGTCTGTGGATAATTTGAAATGAAAGGAAGGCAAGCGATAGGTAAATCTGTGGCAGTTAACTTAAGCAAGGAGCTGTGAAAAGAGCTCAGTGTAGTCACTGAGTCAAGGGGGGGAAACAGAGAGGCAAGCATGGGGAAATCTGCCTGTGCCTCCCCTCTGAAGTGCCTGTATTTGGAACATGAAGGTTTTGTTCCCAGAGGACTAGAGAGGAAAAAACGAGAAGCCACATCCTGTGGCATTTCAGCTGACTGGGAAGCAGAAGCCAGACCTACCCTTCTTTGCAAGTATCGCAGACTGTTTATGGAGCCGAAAGGAAGAGAGATCTGGAGAAGCAACATCCAGGCTCAACTGAGCAGTGCTTTATCACCACCTTCTCCTCTGCCACCATGGCTAGCACATCCTCTCTGCACTGTTTTTGCCAAGAGCAAGGACACAAAGCCGATTGCTTGCCTTGTGCTCCAGCCCAAACTGAATCTGAATGTGAGAAGTAGAATACTTGTTCCAATTTCTCACCTTTTTTTTTAGCCCTCTTAAGTGATTAATAATGGTGATTTGGGACCTAGGGAAAAAAAAAGGTTGAAAGAGGAGGGATGAGGGAAAAGAGAGAGGAAAGAAGGAGGTCTTAGCAGACTTTTTTGTTATGGTAGAAATGAAAATAGCTAAAGGTCTTAGCACTCAAATTTCTGAGAAACCCATGGTGTTAGAAAAGCAGTCTGTGCTCATCAGCCTTTGCTAAAATATTTACTTTGGCTCCATGACTCCCCTGACCCGAGTTCTTGGCACTGTGATAGCACCTTAAGAATCCAACACCAGACCCCTGGTAGGAGAGGTGGTCATCAGGCTGGTTTTCTGGCACTGCCCTGGCTTAGCCACTGGCTACCCCGCTCCCCTTTATCACACCGGTGGGTCCACAGGGAGCAGAACAGCTTTGGGCTCTGACCTTATTTCCCTGCTGCCTGCACTAGGAATTCTCCTTTGTTTGCTCTGTAACAATAAGAAAGCATCCAAAAGCATTTTGGCAGAGCTTAAAAATTGTGGGCGCAATCCACTCTGGAAAAGGTGGGAGCAAACAGCTCTGTATTCCAAGGCTGAGCTCATGGACATCCCTGTATGCTGAGACATTATCACTGCTAAGAGTGTCACTTCACGAAGTGGCAAAAGTCATTCACCCCTTCTGTCTAAGCAGAAGGACAATTAGGAAAAGTGAAACATCCTGATAGCTTATACAAACAATTCCAGGACCATCATGGCCCTCTTAAACAGCCATAAGTGCTCAGAAACAGAGCCGTATGTTCGATTTACATAACCTGTGCCTGTCTGCTACCCATAACTTTCTCTTTCTTCCTGAAATCTTTTTAATCTCTTTAAAACTCTTTGTCATGAGTGAGGGCTCAAAGATACTAAATTTGCAGGAGTTCATAGAAATAGATACCTAGTATTGCCATAAAGAGGAAGAGAGAGGCAGAACTCGAACACTTCTTAGACACCAGAGAATCTCTACAGGACAAGACCCTTTACTGGACTCCCATGTCTAGGTAATTTTTCAAATCAGATCTTCTCTCTTCTTAGGCATTGAAGGCTCCAGCTGTAAAAGATCCATAGGAGAGAAGATTCATTCTGACATCTGCCCAGGCAGCTACAAGCTAAATCTCTTACAAACCACAAGCTAAGAGTGGCTTGTTGAACAAGCAATGTTCAGAAGTGCTTCAGCATTCACTTCTTGAGAACTGGTATTTAAATTGGACTGGCAGTCAGAGAAGCATCAAAATAAAGGGCTGAATATCTTAAACATCTGAGTGCACTAAGTATGGACAGATTGGGCCTGGGGGTCACGCTTGAGAAACGCAAGCCCAGCTGCTTTGCATTCATAACATCAGGATAGCTGACCCCGCTCCACTAACTCACGCACAGGGAAGTGTCCCCTCTTCCCCCGGGGAAGCTCCTTCCAGCAGCCTGAGCAGCCTAGGCCTGCTGAGGTGAGGATGGCTCACATCTGGGTCACTACTGAAATCCAGTGAAGCAGCTGCACAGGAGCTCATCCAAGAGGCCCCATCCAGGGGAAACTGCACTGCACAGCACACTGTTAGAGGATGCCTCAGTGTCAGCCCTGCAGGACAACTTTGTTCCAACACTAGGATAACGCACTGAGAGTTTGCCTCCAGAGTGAGACTAGAACATCCTGTGACTGCAGTACTGTCATTTCTGGTGCCCCAGACCCTTCCTGCACCAAACTCGTCACTGGTATTACTGGTACAGCACCAAACCTTCTCAGTACCCTGATGGGGAAGAAAAGGATGAAGGTGTCTCTCTTCTATTTTCATTGCAAACTGTATTCAGTTTACATGAACACATCCTGCAGCAAAAGAAGCTGATGCTCCACATGGAGGAGCCCGGAATGAGTAGGACAGCTTATCCAGAGCAGTGCAGAATGCAGTGGGAAGGGCTGAGACGTGGCTGCAGTGCTCGTGCTTTGACTGCAGCCTGTTGCCTGGCTCTGGACACACCATTTCACCCTTCTGCCTCCTGTGAGCAGCAGGGGATGGTGCGTGCCTGTGTGCTGGCACATTTCTAGGTTGGGCTCGTGTCCCTCACCTCCCCTTTTACCCTCCACTCCCTCTGGCAGAAATCTTGACAGAAACCCAGCAGAGCAGCCGTAAATACTAGCACTTCTTCCACAGTACAAGTTCAAGCTGGCCTGAGAGCAGAATTTAGAATAAAATTTTAAAAGCAAGCATCACAAACACAGCCCATGAAAACAAGTGCCCGGCTGCTGGCACAGCTGGGAACAGCACTGCAGTTACTGCCAGGTGAGGTCAGCAACTTGTTTCAGTGGAGATGGGGAAGAAAGGGTAACCTTATGCCAGATTCACTCAGGTGCCACCTGGACTGTTTAAGAGACTTCCAGTGTCCTCCAGGCTCCCGCCACACTCATCTCCTTCTGCTTTCCTGCATCTTCTACACCAGCTCTACCATAGTATACAAGGCTTCCTTGTCACCAAGTCCTCCTCTTGCTCTCTTATAATGAAAAACAGCTGTGGCAGGCATGTCCAAAACAAAGCTTTACACATTCCTGGTGGAACTGCCTCCTCACCGCCAAAACCCCCAGACTTTATATTTACTACAGAAAATTCAAAACACAACCACTTTTCCTCCTCCAAGCTGTAATTTCCTCCTTGACAGGCCTGTCAAATTTAAGATTTCACTTACTATTCTTATCTCAAGTCTCTGCTTCCCCACTGCCTCACCACTTAGCAAAGCTGACAGCTCTCCAGCACCATGAACACTGCTATAAGTAGCTTCTGTGGAGCAGAGTAGCATATTCTCCCTTCTCTGAAAAAGACTGCTGAGAGTGGTTTGAAGTAGAGATAGGAAAATCACTGTGACACAACAAGAATCTCTCTGAACTAGACCTTCTCAGCGGGTGGATGCCTGTTTAAAAACAGGCAGGGGGCGGAACACCTCTCCTCTCCCGTGTTTTACTTTGTATTCTGTTTTCTGATAGCTTTTCCCAGAAAATAGTATGGCAAAATTCAGAGGGAAAGCCTGGACTTTGGATATTTCAGGTCTGGTTCTGCAAATTGAAGCAGTCTGGGTAATTCAGTTTAGGTTCCAATACAAAGAAAAGGGATAGGTGCCTGCTGTGAACCAATGAGCATTTTACCCCTTCTGTTTGACTGTGAAAAGCCAGGTCTTGAACTCAGCCTTTGCACGCACTAAAGCAATTAAACTGATTTTTGTAGATTGCACTCTGAGAAACATGAGGACAAACATGCCAGGATCTGAACCACTCTATGATCATCTGAGTGATCATCTGTAAATCTTGCTACTCACAAGAGGAAAAAGACACCACATGCAAGCTACTGACTTAGCCAAGACATATAGGATGAGTTCAGGCACCAGCAGTACATGTCAATGTGTGCTGTTGTAATGAAGTGGCTTTAAGCACTACAGTGGTCTCTGAGTGAACCAGATCAAGTCCCACACAGCCCTCAGCTGCCACACAGGGATTTCAGACAGGTCCTAGGATACCCAGTGGGGTATCTTTTCATATATGATGACTGCCACACCACCATTCTGCTCCTCTTCCTCCTGTCCAGCTCTTCTCAGTCACTGCCAAGGATGAGGTTGGTGATAGAGCTTAGAGGAAGTCTGTCATGAGCAGGATCCAGCTCCACCAGTCACAGACTGCAGCCTGGAAATGGTGAGGGAAGCACAGGGATGGATATTGGCAAGATCTGTGTAGGCTTTTGCAGAGAAGGTTTCTTATGCAGGCTATGCTCACCCCTTAGTCTAGACTGAGCTTTAATACATGCTCCTGCAAAGCTGAGCTCTTGTCTGCCTTTTGCTGCTCAATTCTCCTCCTACCCAGCAGTCTTTGTTACAAGAACAAGGGCAATCTGAGCTACCAACAGCCTCAGTGATAAGGGGAAGGAGTGGTCACCAGCCAGGGGAAAGCAGAACTGCACTTTCTTTCCTGATCATTTTTGCCAGTTGTTTGAGCTCCAGGCCAGCAATTTAAGTTATCAAAGTTTGCTCCAATGTTATACAAACAAGTGAGGGAAAGTCTGAAATCAAAGCCAAGCAGAGGAAGGTCAAAAAGCAGCCTCTTCTCCCATCAGACCTTTAAGAACATTGTTTCTTGAATAGCCAGGATGTATTAAGACTACCACCTCAAGGCTTGCCCTCCTTCAAGCTATCTTCCGGCAACAATTTCCATAACACTGGAATTCTTGAGGCTTAGAAAGGAAAGTCTTCTGTCAGCCTGTCAACCAAAAAGCAAGTTCTCCTGCGTTTTAGCTCCTACCTGGTTCTCCTTCTCAGTCCAGATACTTTGCTGCATAGGCAGCATGATAGATCACGTACTATGGAGAGATCATTGGCCCACCACCTCCTCCTTGCTCCAGGTGATCAGAAAATCACTCAGATATCCCAGGAAGCTCAGTGTCACCACAGTACCCAAAGGCCATGAGTAGCAAACACCAGGTTTCATGGGACTTTCTAGAGCTTGTACCTGCAGCTGTATTTTTGTTAAGTAGGGCAATCCCAGCCACATCCACAACCACCTCAAATTCCACCTCCCAGCGAGGTCCTTGGCCAATTTACTGCGGTGAGTTGATGAGTCTGTTAGCAGAAGTCCCCAGAGGGATGGCTTGGAAACACTTCCTCCTACCCACCCTCACAACAGATTTTCACAAACTACTGGCAAGCCTCGATACCTGCACTCCTCCAGCAGAAGGAGGTAAATCAATTCACTCGACTCTTTAGTACCGCAGCACACAGAGCATTCCTAATTTCTTACCTAATACATATCTACCAATACGAAGGAATCAGCCCATTCTGTGCTGGCAGGAGATGCTCACTTGACCTTTGGCTAGAGCATTGCTGTGGCCACAACCAGTCTGGCTGCTCCAGTGCCTCTGAGCCACCAGGTGGGTGGCCTTAGGGAAGAACTGAATCAGAGACAGCTTCTGGCCACCAGTTGGCAATCAAAGCCAATCTCGGCAAAATCTACATAGGATGTGGTTGCCAATATTTGGTCTATGATTTCCTGTCTTACACACAACTTTATTACCCTTTAGTATAGATGCAGGGCCACTGTATGATTTCTGCACCGCCCTACACTTACCAGCTCCAGCACCCAGCTGCGCTCTCTGGAAGATTCCTCATAATTTTCCTGAGATAAGCTATGGAGAATAAGTAGGAAAAGGAAGAGAAGAAAAAAATTTTCATGGTATCTGTGCAGATGTCTGTCTGTACAGAAATCCATTTCTTACTGACTCAGGCCTATAACTTTACTGAAGCAGAACAATCAGGGTGGATCTCTTTTGGGAGGAAAGTGTGTGGCACGCTTCTGCGCAGGAAAGAAGTTTTACACTGGGTCAAGGAATAGTCAAGACAGGAAAAAAAAACAGCTTTGCTGATTTCAGACTATAATCATAATATGCTTCTTGATCTTTCATTACCCTCATAAATTAAAAAAAGTGCAACCTCTTTTCTAAAACTTCATAAAACCCCATAATATATATTTACTGTGCTCTTCCAGAAACAGTCCATGAAGCAGAACTTGTCCCGGCACAGAGTGCCATAGCACTTCAGTCCTCCAGAGCAACATTAAACCTGCAGGTCACTTCAGTCCAGCCACAATCCTGCAGAGCCATCTCTGCTAACATTTGGACCAGATCTTGCCCTTCTGCCGTTTTGGAAAAATGTATGTATTAAACACATGTAAGTAAGAGTGAATGATAAAATACACATAAAGAACAGGAAAGATCCACTATTTCCAGGAAGGAAAGGGGAAAATAGAAAAGGTTATTACATTTCTCTGACTGACTGCCATGCTGCTTTGTTGAGATGCAAGAGCTCCCTATTACAAAATGCTAGAGGTTATATGGTCACACCCAAAGCCATCAATCCAGGTCATGCTTGGAAGAGAGGCAAGAGATCACGGCAGCCTTTGCTGAGGACCTTGTGGAGCTGTAATAGCTTTAGGTCACCTAAAGTTTTATAACTTGACACGTACAAATACCCACACACACGCAATACCTGCAGCAGAACCCTTCCATCCTTGGAGCAGCACACCGGGGCAGTCGTCAGCCTACAGCAGTGCCCTGGAAAGCTTGCAGACAAGCAGGAGAGCCCAAACCAAGAAATCCAAGAGATCCACCAAGAAACTTGTCCTCCATCTTCCTCTGGTGGCACAGCATAGCACAGGGACAGCAAGGCTGAGGTGCTACCAGGAGACAGATTATCATCCAACTCCCAGCCAGCTGCTGGAACCCGACAGACTGTGTGCCAAGCAGTCACTGGCTCCTGGTAGTGAGGCCTTGCAAAGCAGGATTTAAGTGATTTACAGTGCAATACTAAAAATCTAATTTTTGCGTTACCTTCTCCCGAAGCTTTCAAGAAATCAAAAATCTCCAATGATATTTTTAAATTGTTGTTATGGGTCACATTTCCCAGCACATCTACTCATCCTTAAATTTTCAGAAGAAAGCTTTGATCCTCAAGTGATCATCTTCTTTGTTTAGCTGGATGGAACTGTTAAGGTGAAGAATTGGCAGATTAATTTGGCCAAGGACCAGCATTTAATATTTACTTTCTCTTGCAGAACCATGAAACAAAGTGGATGAAAGAGGTTCTTGGTCTAGCCTAGTAGAGCCAGTAATAACTTGTCAAAGCTCGTGGCCCGTGTGACAGGAATGTGCAGTAACTCTCCACAAGCCTGCTCTCATCCCCTGCCACAGATTAAATGAGTCAGTTTAGATCCTTAGTGAAGACAGGCTGCTGCTTCTGCTCTGACAAACAAAGACACAGGACAACTCCAAGCAGAAGTGGACAATGCCAAAGCAAACTTTTGGTTGCACGCCTTGTGAGAGGAGAGCCAGGAGTGCTGACCAATTACCACAGTTTGTCTAGAGAAGGTCCATTTTATTCTAGGACTTCCAGAGTGATATACTTTTAGTTCTAGAAAAAGCCACTGCTGCCACTGGTCCATGAAAACACGAATGATGTGGAGGACACTTGCTGTTTCTCAGAATGCAAGAGCTGATGGGGATAAAAGAGGTGGGAGCAGTGGTTAAGCTGCCAGGCAAACACGTCTGAGACAAGCTGTGGGAAATATGTTTTTCGTGTGGATAGCACGTAAATTGAGGAACTCAGTGTCACCAGATGCTTTGAAGATTAACCATAAAATTTGTCTAATCTCTTTTTCAGTCAATTGAATTAGCCCATCAGGGTCTATTAAATGTGATGATAGAAATGCAGCCTCCAGTTCAGGAAGGTTTTAAACCACTGATTGCTGAAAGCTGAGTGTGTTTTATGAAGGAAGCATATCCCAATTTTTTAATTTTCCCTATTCATTACTGGACATATGAGACACCCACCGCTGTTTTGTCTGAGTTGGTATTAAAATGTCTTTCTACAATTACAGATCTCTGCCTTAGCAGAGTTTTAACCTCTTTCAAATCTCTCTCCCCTAAAATGTGATCTACTTAAAGGAAAATAAACAATATTGATAGTTTAGGAATTATGACTAAGAAAAAAGTTAGAAAGAACACACTTGTTTTGTCTCACAGGAAGAAAATGAGGACTATACGGTAAAACGCCTTAAAAATAAACTTTTAAAACTGAATTATGTTGTTCAAGTTGTTCTTTGCCTGGAGAAGAATATAAAAGGCTACATTTATAATAAGCAGGACTTCAGTTAATAATTCCAATAAAAATTTTTAATTATAAAGTTAGTTAAGCATTATAGTAGAAACAGAGCCTCTAGTAGAATCCTCTTCCGGTAGGATCATCAGGAACAGGTGTAGACAAACCATTGTCAAGATGTCTTGATAAGGTCTACAGGGTGGTCTAGGTATGTTGATCTTACCTCTGTTCATAGAAGAAGTGTATGATTTATCAAGTCTTTTCCAGCCTACATGTCTAGGACTCCCATGGATTCAAGGTGCCAAGAATGAAATTACCCAGGACTAAAGAACGCAAAGTATAGAAGAGGCAATACACAAGAGGAGTCAGAGTTGCCCTTAGGAAATGATACATTTTATCACATTGGCATTTCTAAAGCCTTGTGAGGATGTTCAAAAGAATTGCTATATCCTGTTTGATAAAGACTCAGCAGTAGGAGTGGAGAGAAATCTGCACTGATGATGATAAGCTGCTCTGATAAAAGCAGAGTTTATACAATGCTCTTTCCAGCAATGTCCATCCAGTGTTCATTGTGAGACTTGCACAGTTAAAAATCCTTCACTTCCCCTGTTTCATGCCCACCAGGCAAAAAAATACTGCTTTGCTGCTAGTTGAGAATTGTGTGTAGGCTGATCATCTGTCTGGCACATGTACTAGGCTGGCCAGCCCACATCATGTTTGTTTGACAAAACAGATCCTGGGACAGTGTGGCAGCTGAGTCCAGCCAGTCTCCTCCCTGGTTAGGGCACAAACCTGTGCTCCTCTCTTCTGCCCACCCAGGAGCTTCACTGAATTTATAGACACTCAACTTGTTACAAGTTCTCTACCTAATTCGTTATCAGTGGGCATCAGTGGAATCATCATAGGAAATTAATTATTCAAGTAGTGACTGGTTCACCTACTGAACCTTCAGTGGGATCCAGCTCTCCTCTAAGCTGTTGAATGGAAGATTAAGGGGTGATATGACAAAAATTTAGATGTAACTACTTTTCAAAATAGAGGGCCTACCATTACTACTGACAAAGATATAATAAACACAAGTTGTCACATACTAAAATCATAGAATGGTTTGAGTGGGAAAGGACCTTAGAAATCATCTAGTTTGGAGACCTCTGTCATGTGCAGGGACACCTTCCACTACACCAGGTTGCTCAAAGCCACATCCAACCTGGCCTTGAACGCTGCCTGGGATGGGGCTGGTCTGAGCAACCTCCCCCAGCATCTCCACACCTCTAGAGTAAAGAACTCTTTTTCCTAATATCTAATCTAAACCTACCCTCCTTTAGTTAAAAACCACTCCTCGTTGTCCTATTGCAACAGGCCCTACTAAACGGTCTGTCCCCATCTCTCTTATAAGCCCCCTTTTAACACTGAAAGGCCACAACAAGGTCTCCCTGGAGCCTTCTCTTCTCCAGGATGAACAACCCCAACTCCCTCAGCCTTCCCTCATAGGAGAGGTGCTCCAGCCCTCTGGTCATTTTTGTGGCCCTCCTCTGGACCCACACCAGCATGTCTGTCCTATGCTAGGGGCCCCAGATGCCAGATCCTGATGCCGTAACCTGACAAGAAAAGGAGTGCACATTTTTAACTTTATCCCAGGACTTTTTATATCATCATTTCTCCCTTGCTCTCACTGCAAATTGCCTTCAAAGAAATATGCACCGGACTCAGGTGGACATTCCCCCTGTCCTCCAGCCACCTCCAGTTTCCCAACATCAGAAATGTCTCATTTCTGGCACAGGTTTCTTCCCCATGTTGGCAACAGTGCTGCTTGTAGATAATAATCTATTAGCTATAATTAAACAGCAGGTGCTGCCTTGGGAATTGGCTGCTATAATCTCTTGTATTAAAAGGATGAAAACATCATTTTGGTCAGACAGTTTACAGGAGAGAACATGATTTACAGGACAACAGATTAAATTATGTGCAATTAAATAGGCTGGATTAAGTCTCCGGGCTTGACCCAGGACGTAAAACACTGAATGTAAAACAGACAAGCAAGCAAGAAAGAGACTGTGTCATGGTCCCTCTCTCTGCACAATCTGCCATCTCCACTTGAGGCTGAGATCCACACAGATTCCTGCTCATCCAGAAAGCAAGTTGTCCAAAACTGCCAGCATTGCCCTGGGCAGTAGTGCTCTAGCCACTTAAAACAAAGCCAAACGACAGGCAGCTTTAGTTATTAATGGCTGCAAACACCGACCCTCTCACCACTGCTGTGCTTGCTTCAAATCTGTATCATCCTCTGCCTCCTTACTGAGTGCAGGAAGGATGTGGTTCACCAAGAATCATTTTCCAAAGTCATCCCAATTGCTCTATTAATTATCCTTTAGCTTCAACATGAGGAAACAGTTTCTACCTTCTGCAGCAGGTCTATTTTTAGTGAAGCATCAATTTGCCTCTATTTTGTTATCCCTCACTGTTAATCCTGCCCACACAACAAATCTGGCATTGATCACTTGTGGCAGACAAATATTTTTGGCTTAGGCTATGAAAGAGGCATGAGGAAGGGTGTAGAGAAAAGGACTCTTAATAACCAGAAAGCGTATCATTAGAAACCAGAATTCATAAGGAGAAAGCAAAGCTAACAGAAAGGAAAAAAAAAAATGTGTTGGGGGGGAATGGGGGAACGTATTCTTAGTGTTTTTGTGAATATAAATCTACGAAAGTGACAAGCAGCCCTCAGCTTCTGCAAGTGCAAATTCACATCAGCGAATTCAAGTTTATATGAAAGAGGGCTTCAGTGTTGGATAGCATCCCTGGTGTTTCAAAGACAGCCCTGCCTGCTGCCCAGGACCATCCCTTCCTACAAAACCATGGACCTAGCTCAACAGAGGAGGCAAGACAGACAGATCATTTTGCAGGCACCTCATATCCTCATAACAACTTCTAACTCTGAGCAGCTGTCAGATCTGAAATCTCACCTCCAGCTCAGCTGCTTTCCTGCGTGGCTGAAATGAAAACAGGTACTGGGGGCAATGATGGGTCCTGGATACAAGCACACTCAAGAAAATACTGCTCTGAGTGATGGCCCTGCTACTTGAAAGGGCAAAAGGACAGAACAAAAGAAAACATCCTCCTTGTTTACATTCATACACTTTGTAGCCTCAGTCCCTAATTTCATGTTCTGTCCCTCACCCAGCTCATCTGACCAGACCTGCTTTCCTTAGAGAAGGTCTGAAGGTGAATGCAGAGCTGGACGAGATGCAGCTGAGGAGGCAGCATAAACCATGTCTACACCGTAGTGCTTCTGTGCCATCATCGGGGTTTAATCATAGAATGATAGAATTGTTCGGTTTGGAAAAGATCTTTAAAATCATTGAGTCCAGCCATCACCTTCACCACTCAGCTTGTAACCTACATCTTCTTTGAGACTGCCCAAGCTGGGCAAGGGGAAAAAAAGCTCCCTTTGGCCAGTACGCTCTATAATGGTGAAGGGCAAAAGATACTGAAAATTATAAAACTAACTGGAAACTTGGTCTAAATCCCTGTGCTGGTGAGTTCAGCCTGCTTTGCACAAGCCCATCCACAGCACTGGCTCTCTGCTGTGGGCTGTTAAGGGTTTGAGAGCCTTGGAGCACCTTGAGGTTACTGCTGTCCCTAAACCCCAGCCTGTGAGAAGCGAGGGGCCTCTCAAAATTAGGCAAGCCAAAGAAAGGCTGAAACTTGATGATTGTAGTTTATTGGACTCGGGACAGCAAGAAGCAGACTCAGCTCTGCCTGAAAATATCATTAAAGCTATAGGTCCTGTTATAGACTGAGGAATCCATAGCACAGTAGGCGGCAAAGACAGAGGCACCAGGAAAGGCAGAAGGGACAAAACAGGAGTGCAAACTCTTCATAGATTGGTTATTGCCGTGTGCATACACGCCTAACACTTCTATCCTTCAGCCACTATTTTGATCTATGCTAGCCTGGGATATGATCTCCAGTCGTGGTTTCTGCAAGAAAGGAAAATAACCCTCATTTGATCTGGAATTCTCATATTCCTGACTCTGACTGCTGAAAGAAACAACTCCCAGACAGGCCAGGTGTTTAAATAGCTTGGAACTGGAATTTACTGCCCTGAGCCACAGTTCAGCAGTTGGTAAACTCGGACGTCTGCCAGTGCCCTAGACTATTAACCATTCCTGTAACTCCATCAGCACTTTTGTCATCTTCTGGAAAACTGAGGAGCTTGAACCAGACAGACAAACAGGAGAAACTAAATCTCAGAGAAGCCTGTGATCAGTCCAAACACACCAGCCGTCTACAGCTATGAGTGTGTCCACCCCTTCAAATCTAAACCAGAGAGAGGGAAGCTAAACCCTGTGGCAAGACATTTGTCTTAGTGATAGGGTCCAAAAGAGTCTTCAGGAAAGAAGCACAGTTTGGGAGGCAAATTAGTAATCCAGAACAGCTCCCAAGACTGCTGTCAGTAGCTAGGAGGAGCAGGAAAGGAAGGTTATGAGGCTCCACCTAGAAGTCTGCCCCAGAGCCCCAGGCCAAACGCTGCTGCCTCCCATCCACTCCCCAAGGTGTGGCCAAACCCAGCAGTATCGCCGCGCCCTCGCCAGCTCTGTGCAAGGTTCACGGGCACTGCTGGAGTCCTCTCCCGCCATCCTCCTCTCTACATCAGCAAACAAAAACCCCTGAGATAATACTGGCACATTTTTCTTCTGGATTCCCATGTTCCCAAGTCCATAAATATCAGCTTAGCGGGCTTTTGTTGTTGTTGTTGTTGAATTTAAGCAGAGAAAAACTGGCCTGTTTGGGATTCCTGTGAAGAAGAGCTGAAGCTAGTGGAAAGTGAGAGCAGAGAACTGTCACATACAGAGGACAAGCCAGGCTTCACAGCACATTCTGTTTCAGGGAGGCTGCTCAGTGGCCTTCACCTGAGTGTTCAGTTATGATCTCCCTAAGTCATCTTGGGTACGTCATCAGCTCTTCTTACATCCTGTTTTTCCTCATCTGTGAAACAGGAGTGACAAAACCTCTTATTTCCCTACATCCTTCTTTTTTTCTGGTCAGATACGATATTCTAGAGAAGTTCAGGTCTGGTTGTGGTCTTAGTTGAGACTTGAGGCCATGAGTTCACAGCAGAGCTGAGTTCAATGCAACAACAAGAAAGGCAAAGAGAGATCTCTTCCCATCTTCAGATTTGCATTTCTCTTCTTCCCAAGGAGCAGCATCTATGCAGGTACTTCCATTCCCTCTGTGCAATCCCTGCTAGGAGGAGGGAAACTTTCTGGAAATGCTCCCCCTCCTCTTCAGCAGGGCAGAAGTGTTTAGTCTTTGCTTCTTCCACAAGCACCACACCTAAAATATAAATCATATTTCAGAAGGGGGAGGATTTTTTTGGAGTTCTTTTCCCTCCATTTTAACCTTTTGCTAGGGTGTGGAAAGTGAATAATCCCAACTGAGCATTCCTTACTTAACAAATTTACAGTTGGCCGCTTAATTAGGAATTTAATAAATGTGACTTAATTATCTCTTAATTAGATTGCTTTATTAATGCCCATGGCCATAAGTCCTTAGGGCTCTCAATCTTGTTAGATCTCAAAAGCTAGGCTGAGTCAACACTTGAATAAACAGCTGCCAATAAAATACCTCGTGCTGCCAAAGGTGGCATTTGAATTTTACTTGATGATTCCCTTCCCAGGTTGAACTCTGTACTTTTGCACACAGTGCCAGCTAATCTTTGCTCTCAGAGGTTTCTTTTCTGTGTGAGATACAAAGCAGAGAACAGACCACTTTTGACAGAGCTCACAGCAAGCAAAGTTTTATAAATCTTACCAGCCAGGCCATATTCCAGCTGCAGTAATTACAGTTCCCCTTATTTAATTGAATTTTCACCAGAAACCAGTTTTCTCCACTTCTGAAGAGCTGTTGTGCAATACTGTCACATACTGCTAAGGCCTGTCAACATGACAGATTTTTGGCATCTTCTTGGGTACCTGAAGCACCTATAAAACACTCTTTGGCCATCTAGGACTCTTATTACTGCTAATATTGGAAGAGAAGCACATATGGACAGCTCTCATTTCTATTCCCAAGTGGCTCTTTTCAGTTGTAAGCAACTTCAACCTTTTCAGGTGGAATTTTGCCCTTCTGCTTTCTGCCAGAAAGCTTTTTGGAAAGTTTGGTTCAGCTGTTTTTTAGTTTTAAGACAGTGAGTAGGCGGGGGGAAATACAACTGTTGCCATGATTTAAAAGTTAAAATAAATATTCTGTCACCTTGTCTTGAGCAATCTCTCACTTCACCAAGAAAAGGGAACCTAAAAGTTGGCTCAGACATGCACTTGTGAGTTTTCCAGTGAAAACACATCTCAAATTAGCTGAATCACATCAATGCCTACTGAGCTAACCTACCCAGAATCTGCTACTTAAAATCCAGGAACAAATCCAGAGATGAGTGTCTTAGGCAATAACCTCTCAATAGCAGCAATGGTGATAGAGGTCATGGCCCTTGAATGCTAGAAAAGTCATTTTTCAGAGCCTGTTCTTGTGGTCAAAGGAAGGTGATTTGAAGGAAATATTGTATCCAACTCCTGAAGAGAGGAAGATAATGCTGGAAAAAAACCTGTTCCTGATTTTTGTTTGAAAAAGTAGAAAAGCAATCGACACCTACCCCCAACCAATCCTGCTGTTAATTCAGTACAGAGCAGAGCAGCAGAAACAGCTGAATCAGTGCACTGCAGATGAGGCAGCAACCCCTGGGGAACAAACACCTGATGAGGTGACACCTCTAACAGGGCCTGTAGCTGACAGAACAGCAGCATGAAGCCACAGGTTCAACACAAGACTCTTACCCAGCTAGCAGAAGGAGAGGGGATATCAAACAATGAAAAGCCCCCTGTTTTTGCCATGGCTACCTGCACTCCGGACAAGGTTAGAAATAGATCTTTACGAAAATCTGTGGATTTTATGTCCTTGTACTCAGCAGACCGTCTCTTGTCCTTTCAAGGCACGCTGAGCCTCGGTACCACGTTTTCTCTCCTGCAATGTGAAATACCCAGTGTTTCTTACATGCAAAACCACTGCAGCCCTCAAACACACATTTTCGCCCGGCCTGGCAATAAACAAAGCGTGTTCCCTGGCAGGCAGTTTGTTTCTCTTCCAAGCCACCCTGAGGGGTCTGCTCAGGTTTGCAGCCAACGTGGACTGCTGTGGCACAGCCCACTGAGGAAACACCCTGAACAGCTTTGTTTGGAGAGGACATCTCTGACGGGGAGCCAGTGCCTTGTCGGAAGCTGCAGTGCGGGACTGACACTACCTGTAGGGCAGGACAGCTTCTGTTTCCTTCCCCCCTTACCACAGATCCTTCTTGTGTTAAAACAGGGGAAGCCGTATTGTCAGGGATGGGGTGGGAAGCAGGAAATGAGAGGCCCAGCCACTTCTCTTGACCTCACCACTCTCCTACCTCCCTAAGTTAGTTGCCGCTTCTCTGCATTCGCTCTCTTCTGTACCCCAAAGATGTCCAGGCTGTACAGGTCACGAGCTCTTTAAGCCATGGCAGCATCTCAATATATGTATACTTCCAGCCTAATGCAATGGGAAGCATGGCTAAAATACTTTAAATAATTAAACATTAAATAATAAACCCCATTTTGTATAGGAGGGGCTGGTCAGCTTTTCTTCATTTAACGTGCTTGAAGGGTAAATGCTTTGTAGGACACTTCAGTGCCAGCTAACCTGGGAAGTGCAGCATTAAGGAAGCATCTCTTACTCCTTTGTCTCCAGATCTAAAACACCTCTGGCCTTTGTGTGACAGCCACAGAAGGATGGAGGACAGACCCCACCAATAAGGTGTTTCAGAGCATGAGCAGCAAGGCCGGCTCTTGTCATTTGAATTCACTTGTCACCCATTTTCAGATCCCTGTACCTGGGAGGAACAAGGTACAGTCACTCGCCCCTCCACACTCTCATCCATCCCACAGCTGCTGCTTTGCCAGCTGTCCAAGCCCACATCCCCAGCCAGTCTCACAAGCAAGGGAGCCTGGTGCTCTCCATCAGCCTGTCCATGCAAGGACAGCTCTTCCTGAGCAGACAGCCAAAATTCAGCAGATGGGGTGCTGGATACAAAACTGCAAGGACCTGTCTCCTCTTCCTTCTGCTCCCTACTCCTACACTAGCTTGCTGAACACTCCCTTTTTCTGTCCTCCCTGACTCTGGTGATTAAAGCTATGAGAGCTACAGAGCAAGAACAGCCACCCCTCAGCTCATTTTCAGTTCTCCCAGCCCCTTCTCTTCTCCCAGCAGGAGGAAGCCTGCCCTGACACCAAAGCTAGAATACCAATGACCTCCCTTCTGCTGCCTGCACACACAGATCACCCAGAGAGCAGTGCCAAGGACAGCCAGTAGCTCTGGCCCCACAAGTGCCAGGCCACCAGCACACACACACACACACACAGGGAAGAGGAAGTTGTTATCAGGCCCCAGTAACATAAAACAGCTGTGCTTGGGTAGGGCCGCCACTGCTCACCCCTGCTGGGTGCTGAGCAGCAGCTGTGCTCCAGAAACCTTCTGCTTTAGCTTGTGGTCCAGATCCAGTGAATAAGGAGGCACCTCAGGAGGTCCCAATGAAATCAGCACTCAAAATGTTCATGTGCCTGAGCTGTTTCAGCAAATCAGCCCAGAGACCTTACTAGCATGGCCTTTCTCTGAAGACACCCTTTTCTCTCTGCATTCTGCTGGCTCAAATAGGTGATGCTGCAGCACTCCCCAATAAGTGACAGCTGTAGCTAAAACGTATTGGCCCAGCACACTGGAAACCCTGGAGTCAAAAAAAAAAAAAA
>VXBT01002710.1:253291-325684 GCA_013400235.1 Oriolus oriolus
AAAGAGGCTGTCTCAGCCTTCCAGTGACCTTGGCACCTCAGCCCCACCTCAACTTGCAGCACAGGTTGCTCTGTCTGTCCCACACCCTTGCTCAGCTCCAGCAGTGCGAGTCAAAGCCAGCTGCCAAAGATAAGGGTCTCTTGTGAAGCCTGCATAAGCACCCAACAAGAGGGATCTGCACAGAAAAAAAGGCTTCAACAAGGCTGCTGTAGCTAGGGGATGAGCAAAAGACAAGGCAAAGTGATTTAAAATGTACTTTCCCCAGAGGTACTCCTGTCTCCTACCCAGTGACTGCTTACCTGTCAGGAGCATGGGAAACTTGCAAAAGGACCCATGCCAGCACTCATGTAATCTCCTCTCTCCCAGAGCACATAGGTGGCCCCAGCCAAAAGGTTGTACAGAAAATCATTTTCTCAATGTCAGAGGCTAAAATTATCTGTGTAAATATTGCAGCAGTAGGTTAAAAACACAGACTGCATCCCCACCCAGCCCACACGATATCACAAGGCAGGCAGGTCAGCTCCAGCCCAGGTTTCAATTAAAGAGCATATTGCAGTTAAAACTGTCCCTGCCAGCTTTGCTTTGGGGTTTAAAGTTCCTCCACAATGCAGCTGCTTTTAGTGCAGGTTTATTATTAGTCTCAACTACATTATGACCTCCTCAACCCACTGGAATGACCAGGAAACCCAGGGAGAGAGAACAAACAGATACCACATGGCAGTCCTGCAGAAAGGTACATGGTCATTTGATAAGTGGAGCTTTGACTTAATTCACAGTGCTAATGGGGGATTTGTAGAGTAATAAATCTCAGAATAAGAATTAGGCTCCCTGTGGCACCTTGCTGGTCACTTTCGGCAGGAAATGGCGAGACATGAAGGAATATTAAACCTCACAGTTCAGGGCTGGAGCCAGATTCAAAGATGTGGAGGAGACATCTCAGACATGACTTTTTTTTTTTTTTTTTTTAACAGGACAGCTTTTGCGTTTTCCTTCGAAAAGAGCCATGACATCTGTGCTGGCAAGAGGTGAAGGACATATATTTCAAAGCTGTTGTGGGACAATTCCTAGACCAAGACATGCCCACATGAACACACACGTTGAGGGCGGGAAGGAGAAGCCGCAGTGGGCATCCACACACCATAGCAGGGACATGAGGCAACCTCACCTCACTGCTGCAGCATTCTCTCCTTAGTGACAGGCATCAGAATAGCTTTAAAACTGAGTTAAGAAAAGGACACGGTAAAGCAGCAAACCTTTACCCAGTCCTGCGGCCAAGAATCGGCTCTGTGACTCCGCCATGTGGATCTGCTCAGCCCAGTGTTTTCAGCCACCAAGTCAACAGGGAGACAACTGACTTGGGCACAAACATCTCATACCTCAAAGAACATTTCTGTTCTGGCTTGAAGCATGAAGACTAATAGTCCAGCCCAGTCGTGGAAGGACTCTTCTTCATGGAAATGCCTGATCTTCCTTTACCTTTAGCATGCATACAGTTCTCTCCAGCTCATATCACTCATTACTTCTCCACAGAAGAGTTCTCAGGTCATCTTTTCGTGGCCAGGATTTTTCCTTGCTACATTAAGTCTGCAAGGATTTGTACTCCTGTAGGGATGCTACTCCTTCCCTTGGGAGATCCTTACAGGGTTTGACAGCTCTCACTAACATTTTCCAGCATTTCCCGCTGTCTAACAAAACTGCAAACATTCAACAAAAAGTACACTCTACCAAGCCTCGCACACACTGATGGCAGAACCAAGGCTCACAGCTGGAAAAAACCACACGGGCTGTCCTACTGCAAGCCATGTGCATCTGCTGCCCACGTGGAGCCCTCCATCCCTTTCAGCCACTGCTCCCCTTCCTGCTTTGGTTCACATGGATGTGATTTTCAATGGGTGAGATCATCTTCTGAAAAAGTTTTATGTTTGGCTATAAACAGGCCCCAGGACTGCGTGTGATTCAGGAGAGGCATGGAGGCCGTGTTCATGAGGCTCACCATTTCCTTCCAAATGGGATGCTCACTGCATGTCACAAACTGCTGGGGTATGAGATTGCTCTTTCCTGCAAAAGAATCTCTCTACTGCAGGCTGAAGTAGAATGACAAGTGTAAAACTTTCCACAAAAATTCCCAAGGTAGTTCTGGACCACAGGAACCTGCCTGACTCTCTGCAAGGTGCTCAGGACTTAAACCCCAGCTAGGGAAAGCTGCATTGAAAATTGACCCACTCCAGGGTGCCATTAGCAGGGAAGCTCATGGTTTTCTGAAGAAGATCTTTAGCCCAATACTAATTCAGTCTAAATACTGAAGCCATGTAGGTATATGTAAAAAATCAATAAATCAGAAAAAAAGCTGAAAACAACTTCCCTTGAGCTCTTACAACATCTCTGCAGTACACTTTGACCCAGCAATCAGGAGAATGAGATAGGACAGCTGGCTCTTTTCCTGCAGATCAGACAGCCTTTTGCCTGGAACTTGAAGGCACTGGCTGTAGCAGCACAGTGCTGCTGCCACGCTCTCTCCCCACTGGGAGAGAGTGAGTATTCCCCTGGGAATACTCACCAGGATGCATGCAAGAGGAATCAGTTTAGAGCTGTCTTCTACCAGCAACAAGTGGCCATAGCTGAGCTGGTCAGAAGTACACAGCACATTCATCCAGAAGTCACTTCCATTTACCCTCTGTCCCTTGAGCAGCCATATTAGCACCCACCCACATAACAGGCTTCACCTGGTTCTGATAAAAGTCATCAGCAGGGATTTCAGCTGCTCCCTAACAGTACTGCCCTGTGCACTGATATCAGCAAAGCTTCCTCCCTGAGCAAACTCTCTTTTCTGGTACTTTACAGGCTCATCTGCTCGCTGGCATGACCTGGAGCACACAGGGTACCACGCCAGACTAAGGATATCCTTGTCCCTGCCTGATGCCACAAGGGTGCAGGACCAGCTGGCAGCCACAGTGCACATCCCCACTCCTCTACTGCAGTAGAAGATTTCAGTTTCCCAAGAGCAGGGGAGCTTCTGCCCCATGGTACAGCCCACGTTGGTCATTAGTCAGCTGCTGACTTCAGCTTAACTGCAGTGACCAAGGATGAGCAAAGTTGCTCAGGAAAATGCCTATAGTGGGTGCAGCACTTGTGAGAAATCACAACATAGATACTTTTAAAAATCCCCACTTTTCAATCTGCAGCAGTGGCTGTAATCTCAAGATTTGAGAGCAGGGATTAATTTAAACTTTATAATGTTGTTAAATCTTGACTGGTTGTTTTAATTAGCCATGGTAGTCACTTCTAAATGTGAGTTTTTTCTAGCTGAATAAATCCCTCTTCCTTTCTTTTCCATTCCTCAGTGTCATAAGAGTTATGTGAAAGATGTAACAGCATTCACACTGACAAGCTCTGGCTACATCATCTGCATGCAGTACAGAACAGGCACAAGTTGCATAAGTCCATGACCCTCAAAAACAGTGCAATTGGTTTCACCTGACCTGGCTTGAAAGAGTTAAAACAATTCAGCCACTTTTCCTGAAGACAAGTTATTTGTTTGCTTTTTCAAACAGATTGTACAATCCAGTCCAAACAGCTTTAGTCCTTTTTATTTGGACCAGCAGGATGTTGGGCAAGTTCTGTGTGCTTGCAAAGGACCTCTCCTTCAAACATCGTAATACAAACATAACTCCAGCCAAAGCACAAGCTGAACATCACCCAGGGCTAACCAGGAAGCCCCAGATCGGGCGGAGACTTTTTCCCAGATCCTCTGGGGTTTCCCTGCCAGAGGGAGGCTGAACAGGCAAGCTCTTGTGGAGCCCCGCAGCACAACCTGCTGGCATTTCTCAGCCAAGGCAGGGCTGCTCTAAACACATCGCCCAGCCCAGCGGCAGCGCAGAAAGACAAGATCCAAGGACGTGAAACTACAAGGACACGGACCCCAGACGCTGTAGAGCACAGACCAGCTTCCCCCACAAAAACCAGCTATCCAGCAAGCCCAAAAAGTCAAAGCAATCCCCAACCCTGAACGACCTCCCAGCAGGCAGGAATCAATACAGCTCTAGGCTCTGCTGTTCTTCAGCCTGGTTTCTTCGAGAAAAGCACAATCATACGAGCCCGTGCTTCGTGCAAGATGAAAGCATTTGCTTTTGAACCCACGGGCCAACTTCAGCCAAGCACAACAAAGGAAATTAAGTTTCATGAGACTTAGAGGCCATGGAAAGGAGGCAGCTGGAGTCGCCCTGTTAGGGGAGATGTTGCAATCTGAACTTGCTGTCGCAGCTTAACCCCAGCTGGCAACTGAGTACCAAGCAGCCGCTGGCTTGCAACAACTAAAATATCAGAGTATCACCAATGTTTTTGTCGTACTAAATCCAAAACACGGCACTGGACCAGTTACTAAAAGGAAAATTAACTCTCCCCCAGCTGAAATAAGGACACTTGCCTTTACTGCATACCAGAGAACCCACATTGGAAAAAGCCCTCAGAAATGCTTCAGCAGCTAAGGGCTCAGGTTTCCTTTTTTGATGCCAAAAATGAGCAGCCACCAGACAAATCCAGAGAAACCAACTCCACGATACCTCCATTTCCAGACCTTCCTGAGCACTTTCCAGCTACATCCATTAGCTGCTTTAAAAGTCCTGCTTAAGAGCTCTGCATGTGCTCTTTAATTCTCTGGACACCACATGGTATATTGCAAACTCCTATTTGCAGCTGAAAAGTTCTTAATCCCTACTATTCCTTTAAATGTTTTAATATTCCATTATTTCCTTTCTTCTGTCTAGAGCAACATCCTCCTAACACAGGTAATTAAACAAAAGGGAGGTGGCATTTAGAACTAATCTAATCTAAATTTAATTCCAGGATGTCCCTGTTTTAGGCCATAAAACAGGTTGAATCCCAATATGCATCAGATATGCTTCACAGCAGCAGAACATTGTTCTTGGCACTTTCTTGGCAGATGTGTTCTAGGTAACTTGGTAGGACCCTATCAATTGTTATATTGTGTATTCTGCAAGCAAACTTCCAAAGGTGTTGCATTTTCCCCCTGAACATACTATTAATTATTTCAACACCACACCACGAAATGCAGTATATGTGCCACTGTTTGCGGCCTCAAAAGCAAAACAAGGGAAGCCATTCCAGGAGGATGATTTTAGGCCAGAGAGAAACAACGGGCTGGGGGTAGAAACACCCAAGTGGATGTTTGCTGCTGGTGACCTCCAGCTCAAAGAGCCAGAAGGGAAGAAATCCTGATTGCTATAGACTTGCAGATCAAGTGATCACTACAGAAGAGCCCTTTAGAAAGCTGCACATGCAACCCACCTTTCACGGTCCCACTGCTCTCCTTCTTCAAGGCCTACAGGCAGCTAGACACAAAACATCAAAGTTGCCAAATCTTTACAACTGGGTCTCAATGTACAAGCCAGAAAACACACCTACACTTTCAGAGCCAAGGCTCCAGCCCAGGTTTTTATGTTTTGGGGTTGTTTTTTTTTTGTTTGTCTGTAAATGCCCAAACTGAGCTATTATGAGGCCATTGGGGTGCAAAGAAAAACTTACTTCAGCTGGCACTGCAATTGCAGCATCATTGAGATAGGACAAGCAGTAATGGTTTTAAACTAAAAATGGTAGATCCAGATTAGATATAAAAAAGAAATTTTTCATTATGAGGGTGGTAAAACACTTGAACAGGTTGCTCAGAAAGGTGGTGGTTGCCCCATCCCTGGAAACCTTCATGGGCAGGTTAGACAGAGCAACCTGGTCTAGTTGAAGACGTCCCTGCCATGGCAGGGGGGTTAAAACTAGATAACCTTTAAAGGTTCCTTCTAACCCAAACCATTCTATGATTCTGTGGCAAAAAAAGATCTCCACCTTGTATGCAGAAATGCAGAGGTGAGACTCATTCTGGTGCTCAGCCTTACACTAAAAGGCTCAGTTTCTGTTGAGAAAGTAATTCACAGCTGGAAGTGCAGTGACTCAAATAAGAACAAAAAAGACAGGCTGTGCCAGTATCTGATGAGGAGACCTGGATGTAAACACACCAGGGCTGTGGGAACTGCATCAAGATTCTGATGAGTACTCACCTTCCTGTAGGGACCTGCTAAAAAGCCACAAAAGATTTTTATAGTGGTGGTTTCATTTAGCCATGATGTAGTTGTAATATTCTCACTATGTCCATGAGAAACTCCCCAAGACTCTTGTAAATAGAGTTGTAACCCAATTCCAGCACCTGTAATTACATCATACCCATGTAAATTATCCCTGAAGGGTTTTATTTGTTTTTAATATACCAATCTTTAAAGTTTTTAGAAAAGAAAACTCAAGAGTTTCTTTTAATTAATGTCACTTTCCTCTCCCTTCCCAGTCTCTCCAAGAAATCAGTACAAGAGTCTAAGACCTCTTCAAAGAGGAAAATAAAGATTAGTGCAACTTCACTAATTTCCACTCAACAGAATCTGGTGTCCAACTTCATCTCTATGAACAGATCCACAGAGACCAAAAGGCCAATGTGAGTGCAAAGTTAATCAGAAACTTCCCCCTTTCCAGGACAAGCAATTACAAGTCTGATGATCATAGTTTCTGCTTGTGGAAATGGCTCAGGCAACTTAAAAAACAAAATACTGCGGAGAACCAGCAGAACAGCTGCAACACTGACCCTTTATGTAGGAAGGCACTTCCTAAAGGCAGGAATTCACTACATAGACAGAAGAGCACTATTGCCTGGATTCATCCTATCAAAACTGCCTAAACGAGGAGGAAAAGAAGTGAGATGAGTCTGAGGTAAAGCTCATCTCCCTACTTGGGAGATGGCAGGGAGCCAGCAGACAGCTCTTATCTCAGTATCTGGAGCAGAGCTCAAGACCACTTGCTTAGGGCTGTGGTTAGTGACTCACCTGCAATTAAGGTGAAACCTGAGATCCCTGTGTAAAGATAAATCTCTGGACTTTGTGGATGTAGAGCAGCATCTGCCAGACATCTGCTAACAGCTCAACACAGTCCCAAGCATCTCAACAGGGTGCAAGTTCCCCAGCTGTGCTGTGGGATGTTCCCAGCACCTTGTTTGCACAGATGCTCTACACGGGTGGCTTCTGAAAGATGGAGAAATCAGGATTCAGTTCCCTTCTGCTCAGGGCAAACCAGTTAATAGTAATCTTAAAATACAATAAAACTGAGACCCTCAAAAACTGCCCCCCCCTCCCCCCCAGAGGAAACACAGTGTAAATTTTGTGGCTTATACTTCAAACTTTCTAAGGAGGTGACTCCCCAAACCACACTATCCCTTTACCCTGAGAGATGCTCTAACCTACTGCCTACTGGCACGCAGATGAGGTCCATGCAAAAGTACTGCTAAATGCACCCTGACGCTGAAAACTTCGCTTCCAAAGCAATCTCTTTCCTCAACACACTCTACTTGCTGAAGTTTTGCCCTCAAAATTTGTGTTGGGTAAGACTCAGGAAAATCTCTCCAGCCTATTTTGTTCAAACAACCCCTTGGCTGTGCTGCTGCTTGCGCTCTCTGCAGCTGTTTTCACAGCACTCTCAGCTGATGATGAAGTTGTCTACAAAGTAGCCTCTTACAGGGCAAAGGCTCCCTCCAAATTCTAAACAGCCCAAGAATTTGGATAAATTACCAAACCAAAACTCAGCAGCTCAAATTCTGAGGTTTGCTTATTATCACTCTCATTCAAGATTACATGCAAGCTGGATTAAAGAAGTGCCAACTAATTCAAAGTGAGAGACAAGCTATCAATATGGTTAAAAAAACCCCAACATACCTCAGTCCAGCACTTTGCTATTGGTATGTACGTGCCATCCAAATAAGATGCACTAATCACTGAAGAATACTTGCCTAAAAATCAAGTGTTTTCTACTCATTCTGTCAGCTGCAGATCTTGAGAGGCAAGTTGCAACTGCATGTGCAATTAAGTTTCCAAAATACTAACAACTCTATGCTGGTCCTAAACACAAAAGAAAAACCAAAACAGAGGCTGATGCTCTAAGCATGAAAGATAATAAGCAGTAAGTGGGTCTGCATACCTGGGAGACTGGCAGCATAATGGTCTTAAATTATAGAAGCAGTACTCTGGAAGATGATCAGTATCTTCTGGGACGTGTCCACGCTTTCAGCGAGGTCTTCAAAGCCCCCACACTTGGAATTACTGAAGTGGAGCTAATTTACTTAAGCCCCAAAAGCCCATTTGCTTGCTTCTGAACTGGCAGGGACAGGAATGAAACGAGAAACACAAGAAGATCTGCCCTTCCAGGGCCTCGTTTATTAACTGAATATAAAAATAAGATCATTTAAGTGCAGAGGCACAGTAATCCACTCCGTGGTGAAGATACCTTGGGTTAGCAGTAAACAGAGTTTACAATACCTTGTAAACAGACCTCTTCATAAGCAAAAAGCATACTGAAATATGACACACACTGGATTAAAAGCCCCCTGTTGCAACAGTACTCCACACTTCTCATCTGGCTATTCGGGAGCACTTCACAAAAGGTGACAGCATCCTTTGCTCTGTTGTCAGAGGAGCACACACGAAACAAATGAAACACAACCTGCACTGTAAACAGCTGAAAAGCGCTACAGCATTTTCAGAGGATGGCAACTTACACCTTGTTAGATTTGTTTGGCAATGACATATAATGGCCAAAGCTGCTGTGCATTATGAAAATGTTAAAAATTATTCCTTTTTTTATGGTTTTACAGCAACCTGTTGCACAGTTGAATAAAAAATTATTATTTTTTCTTAATACAGTACATGGCATTTCTCCTCAATTGCACTAGAAGTAAATTTGGAAGCACTTTCAGTTTGTGTTATAGGCAGATAGAAAGGAAAAACAAGTCAGGCAGACTTTGAATCTCCTTTCCATTTCTTGCCCACTATTTATCCCCACCTCTTCACATCTCTGAGTCCACATACATTCCATTGATCAGGTAATCCACTTGCGTGTAATCTTTCTTCTTGTAGCTCTCATAGGCCTGTGTGAGGAAAAGAACTATAACAGTTATGAAAAAGAACGTACCGACTAAAAGCACTGCAAGAAGTGAACTTTTATCCACTAAGTACTGAGTCAGGGGCTCGGCAGCAATGAGAAGATACTCATTGTCTGTGTCCTGAGTTTCTGTGAGGCCTGAAGCTGTTGTTTTGCCTGCATCTGTTGGAGCCATGGTTGTTGAAAAGACATCAGATGTTGACTTTATCCCATATTCAGTCGTAGTTGCTACTGTAGAGGCTGTAGTTAAAACCACGGCACCTCTTGTAGAGCCCAGAAGAGAAGTTGATTCACTCAAGGATGCTGTGGTTGTATTTGCTTCTGGGTTTAGGTCTGGCAACGTGCTGGCATGCACTGGATTGGCAAAGTGAGAACTCTCCGTGGGGACGGGCGCTGTGGCACGCGTGGAAGCCGTGGAAGATGTTCCTGCATCCTGTGGGATGGGGGTGGTCAGTGTTGTGGTCAGTGTCGTGGTCACTGTCTTCAGGTCAGCTCCAGCAGAGGTGGGGCTGTCAGGGTGAGGAGCACTGGTGCTGGTCATACCTGGCCTAGGCTGCTGTGCTTGGGTACCTGCTTCAGAAGCAACAGTGAGGGGAGTGGGGGACAATACTGAGACAGAGATACTGTGTCCTGATTTTTGGCTGGTGGTCACCACCGGGGTGACATGGCTGGAAGCAGGAGCAGAGACGTTACCATCAACAGGAGAAAAGGCAGAGGATGACGTGGCTTCAGTAAAGGTATCAGAACCTCCAGGGGTGTTCGAGGCTTTGGCAGTTTCATCAGTGGTAGACAAAGATGCATTTGTAATGTTTGTTGTAGAGAAAGATGCATTTGTGATGTTTGTTGTAGAGAAAGATGCATTTGTGATGTTTGTTGTTATGGCAGGGCCAGTGGTGGTAGTACTGCTTGCAGTCGGTTTTGTTGTACTTGTTGTGACATCTTCCTTCTCAACCCCAAGCAAATGCCTCAAATGAATCTTGTGAGTCTGAGCAATTGAGGAAAACGTGTTTTCCACGCTGCGTCGGTCAATCCGCGCATTCAGCATCCTCTCCGTTTTCTGTGGATGGCTCTGGTGCTGAAACGCGGCTGTTTCCCATTTGCCGTTGACAATTTCTTCCAAAAGACAAAACAAATGAGTTTTGTAAGAATAAAAAGCTCTCAAGCTCAAATCTAACCTCAACCCCCCAACGTGCAAACCAGAACACATATTCTGCAGTACACACAGTACAAGTGGAATAAATCAGTCCTGAATTCAGCAAGAACATGAAAACTCCAGACCCCCCTGCCTTTATTGCACATAATCCCTTTGAGGTTTTTTGGTTTGGTTTTTTTCTGCCACAGACCTCTAGTATTTGCCCAACCAGGGAGTTAGTTTCACAAAAGGGGAGTAATGAAGTAGAGAGCTACAATACAGAAGCACATTATGAACAGGAGCAGTCTTACAAATGTCAGTTCCTTGAGAAGACGACTCATGCTTTCAAAGTTACACATCATCGACAAAGCCTTTGTGCTTAGATTCATAATTTTCACTTGTCAAAGCTTAGCAGAAATTTCTACTTACACCTTCATACATCAGGATAATTTCCTTCACAACTAGTGAGCTAGATTTATAGTGACATAAATCCCATCTGCTTATCACAAGTCCGATTGTTACATTGCAGAGGAACCTTTGCCAACCCAAAAGAATCATGAACAAATTCTTTTTTTAAACTTGGGTACAGTGAACTCTTGAAACAAACTTCAGAAGATTGATTTCCCAATTATAAAAAAGCTCCATTTTGTTATTGTGTCACTTTATTAAAATTGAACACCCTGGCACTGGAAAGTCACCATGAGCAATTGCTGCTCTGATTAAAGAAGCAGTCTGTTGATTCTGGAACAAAATCCTGGCAATCTGAGAGAAAAACAATGCCAGGACATTTTCTTTTCTCTGAAAAAAAATATAAATACATCTGTTATGCCTTTATTTTCACCAGGACAGCGTGTGTCGTGCAAATGGCTTGAATGAATGATGTCTTCAACATGGAGACAAACTGTTACTCAGTAAGCTTTACAAAAGCTATTCAAAGACACATTATGCACTCATGCAAGTGCCAGAGTCCCTAGGACAAAGTGAAACAGTTACTCCAGTGAACTGTACCTACAGATTCACCCTGCAGGCATTTCACAACCCATCCTACTCAGCTGAAAGCCTATCAAGGGTTAAATGTAGGCATTGAAAGCAAAAGAACCAGGATCCTGGATTTCCCAGAAGCCTGAAACATGGCTTTACCTGCAAGCAGATCTTTGATGTCTTGCTCTCCAGCATTCTGGCACATGCTCAGCTGGTGACACTGCAGGAGGAGGCAGTGATTCTGGTAGGGCACAGACCAGTTACAGTCATGGCTCCCTGAAAACAGCAGAGAAAATGGATTGCTGCACACAGGATACCAAACACACTGCTTCGTTGCTCTAATTAAAAGAATTGAAGAAAAAAAAAAAACAAAAGAAAAAAATCTACAACCAAAAAAAAAAACCCCAAACCACACAGTATCTAGAAGGTCTGGCCTTAAAGGATCCTGACTCAGCCTAAGTGAAAAACAACCAAAGAAAGCCAATGAAACCAATATAGCCAATGCAGCCTACCTACCTGCTTGTCTTCTGGTACCAGCATCTCCTGACAACAGCAATTCACTCACCCAGACAGGGACAAATAAAGTGCACTACAGTTAGGACCCACGTAAATTCATCTAGATGTCTTAAAGAGGATAAAAAGAAGCAAGTCAAAACTGAGGAGACGTCCATCTCATCACCCACGGGAGACAGGTCCCATCTCAGTGCTTGGAACCGCACAGAAATTTACTTGCCATTTGTTGAGCAATGATGCCATTAGCCACAGGAGCCATCACAGAAATTGTCTTTTAGCAAGTCAAATCCCAACACAAGCTAAATAAAGTCATCACAGGAAGAGCTCTCTTTCCTTTAAGCATCCCTTTGAACTCACTGACTTCTTTCTGGACATGTCCACAATACACAAAATCACGCTTCCAGGGAAGGAATGAACCTCCTCCAACCAATGCTGAGGAAACATTTTAAACAGTGTACCAAGTTTTGGGGTCCCTTGCATATGAGGGTGGTATTGAAATACTGGAGTGAGTCCAAGGGAGACTACTACATGTCTGAAGGGCTGAAGCAGATCGTTTACAGGAAATCCCAACTCAACATCAAGGGAAAAAGCTAGTTTCCACCACAAGGGCACTCAGACACTGGACTGGGGGCCAGAGAGGTGGTGCTCTCTCTGTCAGGCCTCAAACAGACAGATCAAAGTCGGGTTTGGGCCAGAGTACTTCAAAAGACCCCTTCCTGCTGTGGCAGCTGCACTACTTCTCTAAGTAACTGGTGTTATGTCAGCAAAGGTGCAAACTACATCTAAGGAAAAGTACCTAACCAGCTAGAAATAATATTTTCCCACTTCTCCAAGCAATGTAGCTATGAAGACGTCTCCACATGCAACCTTGGCCTGCAATTTCACACTATAATACCTTGAAAAAGAACAACCACTGCTTCTTTAGTGACAGTTACATATGTGTTACTATTCTGACACCTAAGCCTCAGGCCTTATGTCTGCAATGACCAAAAGCACAAAAATAAATATTGTTGGGAAAGATGGGAATGGAGAATGAAATCAGTAAAGCTGATCTTAAAACCTAAGGCTAATAATATAAAAAGACTTTTTGGGTCGTTCTTCCTAGATGATCTCTCTGCACATGGCTATACATTTATGTCAAGAGTTTCTATCTTTTCCACCTCCCTTGACATCCGGTAGTGCAACAGACTGGCCATCAAGTAACAAACAAATGAAACTGCTTTAGTAGGTTTAGTACAGAACGTAAAACCTGGAAAAGTTTATGCTTTTGGGTTTAGTTTTGCGCGGTTTTCTGAAGATGGAATGGGTCACCTAATTCTAGAGGTCCAACCCACTCTGCTCAAGAAAGCGAACACTCAACTGGACTTGTTTTGTACAAACATGTCAGGAGAGAACAAAGTGAAGGGCATAAAAAGTGGTTAAAGCCAGCAACAGAGGCAGCCATGCAGCCTAATCGTGCTGCAGCCCTGATCACAGACTAACTAAATTCTTTGTGTTTCTCTTGCGGAAAAGGCAGCTGATGACACCTTTTCTACCCTTACTGAGATGCAAGAAGGTTAAGATGATGTGTGCACAGTGTTTAGAGATTCTTGGGTAGAACAGACAAGCACAAAGTGCTACAGACCCAAAGTTTCGGCACAGTCAGTGTGAACCTGTCAGCTGTCTGGAGTTTACCACCTTAAAAAACACAGCCTGGAGTTTTCACTGCTCTGGTGCCTGCAAGACAGGCTCACTCTTATTTTACCTCCTAAATAAAACAACTTATACAGGTACTTTTTTGCCTGCTATGAAGAAATGTCTCATGTTTAAACTAAAGGTTTGAAACCACTGGCCATTAAAACCAGCATCTTTATTATGTTCCTAATCATTTGGATGTCAGATATTCATCCACCTGAGTCAAGGTCTCATCTTCACCACAGCACCACCAGCTTTTTGTAGGTGCTACAAGCTTTCTCTCATGTGGCTAGACAGGATTGGGACCTTCGTAAGGACAACTCAAAGACTCTTTTAGAAGTTTAATGCTTTATAAAGACATCTCAGAGGTAGTGAGAAGGCTTTCATCTCAACAGATTTAACCCCGTGCTTGGTTGCAGGACAAAGCAGTTTCTTCTAAGACAGAAAACACACACAAATACCAGGGAGCAAAGATTACTCATTCTAGTGCAGCTGTCTACAACAGCACTGCTCACTTGCAAACATCTGGCAGCAGGGAATAATCATTCTTCAATTCAAGTGACCTAACGCTGTTTGCACGCTATCAGTGCACACCAACAGCACATGCTGTCTCTTATGGAAGCTAGAAGGGCCCTGGGAAACAGTTGTCCTGGATTCAATTTAGCCAAAGCTATCAGAAATTATTTAGCACCACAGCACTGCACAGAGAAGCCGTAACTGTAAATGCCTGTAAACAACTGGAATTAGAAAACAAAGTCGTCAAGGGAGCAGCAGAGACCTTCAAGGAGCAGAAAAACACAGCTGGAATTCCATCCAATGGACAACAACCTTACCTGAAGCACCTGGGCTCTGACAAGACTGCCTGCATTGCTCTTCACTTGTAAGCCTGTTTATTTGCACTACATGGACTCCTCTCCCTTTCAGGACAGAAAACCGGTGTTCACTTATACAGATGGAAATCAGCAGGAAGAACACAATGGCCGTCCACATCTTCAGGGCTGGCCTTACAGGGAAGCTTCTCTTCCCAGAAGAAATTCTCTCTTATATCAACTTCAGATCCACTGCAATATACCTATTAAAAAAAAAAAAAAAACAACAAAAAAACCAATTTATATCCCTATGAGCAGGAATGGAAAAAAAACCTGTACAAAAGCAGGCAAGTATCATTACACATCACAAACAAGCAAGAGCTCAGAGACAGGAGGAGTAAAGACCACTCCCAACTTCCCAGAGAGGCCCTTTCTTTGGAAAAGGTACTTTGCTCTCCTTCCCTCAGGTCCCAAGGGAGAACAGCTTAAGTCAAAAGCCATGTGTACGAAGTCAATCTCAAAGCCCAGAAGTGTGTGGCAGCACAGATATGATGCCTTTGGACTCATTCTGGGACCCCCAGTGTTGTTCACAGACTCAGCAGAAGGGTTTTCACCAGTTTCAGCACACTGATAATAAGGGGAACTATAGTCCTGGCCCTGACTTTACACCAAGTTAGTCAAAACCAAGTAACCAAGGTTGATTTCTGCTCTGATTTTCCTGCTCATTACAAAAAGCTAAAAGAAACTTTAATTAAAAACAAGCAAAACCCAGGGCTTCCAAGACATCACACAGACACAGCTGTTAGTGAAGAAGATTCACACCCACAGTAAGCCTTCATTTCCCCACATAAAATTACAGATAATACCTTTCCTTCATTATTAATACACACTCTGACCAGTGGAGGGGCTTTCATCACTGAAGACACTGAAACAGCTCCCCCTGATATCAGAGCAGATTCGTAGCTTATCTCGGGATTTACCCTCTTGGTTCTGAGGTTTTTAGAGCTTTGTATGAGTTTCCAAACAGTTCAGTCTGAACCAGACCTATTGTAAGCTGCTTCCCTAAGTAATTTTTAAGGGCAATCCTCTTCCTCATCACTAAAGCAAGCTTTTGTTGCCATCCTGAAGTTATGAAGAGAAATGTGACAGCCTTCAAAGAGTGTTGAGATTCAGCTTTGTGTGACATCTCCAGGATGGATGTGATGACTGCAAAGGCAGTTCACAACACAGAATGAGCAGCATGTGTGAATGGTATAAATACCACAGTGAAGAACATCTAACAGTCCTCAGTAACGTGCGTAAGACCCTGATTTAGCCATCCATGGAAGAAGAAGTCTCAGCCCGAGCTCTCAACTCCAGTTTCAACCATTCTTGTAGAATTTAAGAATCTAAGAGCTGTTTCTCCTCCAAAAAAGCCCCAAATAATGTTTGTTAGTTTCGACTCAGATTGCAGTATTTTGATGCTTTGTACCATTAAACTTTTGTTTCCATTTTTTCCTTCTTCTATATCCTAAAGCCCCAAACAGGGCAACAGAGTTTTAGCTTCAAAACCACCCTGACTGAAAAGGGGTGAAATATAAGCAGCTACCCCAATCTTCTCAGAGGACACACAATATACAGATCCACACTGGACTGTTAAAGAACCAAAGATGGGGAAAAAACTTGATACTAAAATGCAGTGCCTCAAATTCAGTTTTCCTAGTCAACCTTCAAGCTCCCTGAGGAACTCAAGAGTCTCCTTCCTGCCTGTTTATTCTAGTAAGAAGAGTTATTTTACCTGCTGAAAATAGATGGAGCATTTTTATATCTTCTGCTCTCCCAGAGAGATGGGAAGCCCAAAATGGCTGTAGGGCCCTTGCACTGCTGACCTCAGCTCATGCACCCCCCTGCAGCTTTCTCCCTGGAGCAAGTGTCCACAGCATCACGCTCATTTTGTGCGAGCAGGTTTCCCAGAGCAGCCAGAAGTTGAAGCCTGTGTCATCTCACCTGGCAGCTGGAAATATTTCTAAATCTGACCTGACAACAGGAGGCTTGGCAGGGAAAGGCAGCTCAGCAGCCCCATCTAGTCCTACGTACCAGTGACTATGCCCGGTGTCCAGCCAGCACCAGCTGCACCGGGGCCTCTCCCATTTCACACTATGCATTCACAGCACAGACTGACCTTGCTCTTTCCTTATCACTTCTTCTTCCACGTGCACCTTAGTAAAGTTGAAAGAATCAGGACAGGAGAGGAGATGACCTGTGCAATACCAGCACAGCCTTTGCAACACGCTACACCAGCATCGGCTGCTCAGGAAAGCAGCCCCACGTTCTCCCCAGGGAATTGGCAACATTAATTTGTGCTGTTCAGCCAAGCCAACTTCCAATACTTTTCCCAGTGTCTCAAATTGCAAGGCACTTTTACAAGTTTGTCTTAGCCTTTATCATACTCTTACTGTCACTTTTCACATATGTTGTAGATTAACCATTGAAAGCTGCAGTTGGGAAGACTGGGAGCAAGGGGGAAAGCAAGGGAAGACATGAAATACTCTGCCCACGAGAGACTTTCCTAGAACAGACAGCAAGGACTTCCTTTAAACCCCACATCCTTCAACTTAAAGCAAGTGAATTGGGTTCCCTAAAAGACACTACAGGTAGCCCACCTCAGAGCACTGTTTGGCAACCTGCACTCCCACCACATGGTGCCAAAGTAAGTGCACTTTAGTTCACAGGTCACAGGCAGAGATTCAGAAAGCAGTACTTAACGCACGAAAGAAAAGGGGGAAAAACCATCATTAATGTATTTTACATTTTAAAGAGTGCAGCTTATGTTGGCTGCCCCTTTTCAAGGTCCAGGGTTTATAAGAAGCATTATTTTACCATCTAAGAAGCGACCCTAAGAATGAATTACCCATGCAATAATGTATGCAAATACTGTTTTAAATAAACTAGTAAGGAATAACAGCAATGAATACAAACACTAAGCATTTATTGTAGAAGTTTTTTCCTACCTTTAGTAACAATTTTGCAATTACAATAACCACCCTCAAAGAATAAACATCTTCCATTGCATTTTGAAACTGCAGACATAACAGCATTATAGCTATAAATAAATACTTTCATGATTATTATAGTTAAAATCTCAGTGTTTAAGGATAAATAAAATATTAATATTAATCTCAACCAACCCAAGAACTATGTGTATTTGCAAGATCAAATGATCACAGCAGTACCCAGAAGCTGTTGCATTAACATGCATCCCCTATGCAAAGAGATGTTTTGTATCCCCAACCACATCAATTCACTACAAGTCCTTCCTATCACAGCTGACTTTGGTTCCACTTGACTGCAACAACTTCAGAGGAAAATAAAACCCCAGAAAATGACTCTCACCTTTTCCAAAGCACCTGGCAGCCTTTCTGAATTAGGCCAGCACTGGTTTAGGGGGACATGCCAAGCTCATGCACAGGAGATTTGTCCCCCCTTTCCCTCTCACTAAACATGGTCTCCTCAGGGCTCAACTGGCCATACCTCCTCTAAGGCACTCAATACAAGAGTACAAGCTTACAACACTTTTCAAGGGTCTTTAGCCAATTATAAAAATCCCTTTGCAGACTGCAGAGTGAGCGTGTGAAGCAGACAAACACAATGCACAGACTCTAAGTGTATCAGACGTATAAGCAAACAGCTCCTTTCCAAGACCAGTGAGCGGATAACCAGTTGCAGTCATACCTTAATGCAGTACAGATGAGGCTTGGGATGCTGTATTCAACATCAGAAACTCCACCTAGAGGTATGGTTTTTCGGCCTCTTCCACCAAAGCCAATCCCATTCATCCAGAACAGGAGTCCCAATTACTTGCAGATCACTTTTCCCAACTTAACAACTGCCCTTTATAATCACAAGCAATAAGCTCTATTTCTGACTTCCTGCCACACTTCCAGCCCATCCCACACCGCTCCATTTGTACTCAGAGACCCCTCTGAGCACCCACCCCACCACCTACATCCCAGAACAGCACTAACTACACCTTCTTCTCCATGCCACGTTGATTCCTATCTGGAAAACACAGTGGAAGAGATTAATGCTACTGTTCCCACCAGAAGTAATTTTGAGAAACTGGGGCAAAATTCACTCTTCAAGCACTACCATCTCCACCTATAGAGCATCCCCAAGGAAATTCAAAGCCAAACCAAACCACAAAAGACAGCAACAAATAAAATCTGGGAAAAGACTACACTCTGAAAAATACAAAGTTTGCTTTTGTTATCTGTGGCTGTTACTCAGCAGGGAACAAGCATGTTGGCAAACCAGAATAACTTTGAGTCAACAACTGAATGACTGATGACTTTGCAACGCACACACATATCCAGAGGGCACTGCCTGCTGGGTTTCAGACGAGTTCCTTGCTTCTTGCTGATCTCACAGTGCTTAAGCCAAGGAATTTATACAAATAAAAAATTCATTATTTCAAAGAACAATGACTGGGATGATGTTGCAAGAGCAGAGAGAGGCCCTTGGAATATAAACCCCTTGCCTCCATGCCCCCCCAGCAGCCTCAGTTGTTCCTGGTTAAGCAGCTGCAAGCTGCATGCAGTGACTGCACCAGGGTGAAAAGAGAGATACAGAACTAGATCAAAAAAACAAGAAAAGAGGGAATGTGGGTGTTAGAGATCACAGGTACAATGAGTGCAAAGCAAATCATTTAGGGCAGCACATGCTCCTTTGAGCTGCCATTGAAGAGCCAATAGACACTGCCTCATACTCACAAGTGTGCATGGACTAGGCATGAAATAAGGTCGGAGTTGCAAAGAAATGTTTTATCTTCAGTATGACAACAAAGCAGGGAAAACAAGGGTGGAATACCTCTTGCAGACAACAATGCTACTCTCCCATCAGACTGAGAAGGCATAAGGCCTGTTTCTCATTTGCATTTCCTGCTAAACACTTGACGTGTTGTCAGCTTTCTAAACAAGTGCAACATTTCTCTCTTTAGAAAAACAGAATTAAACCAGATTTCACTAAGGCAAGACAAGCACGTCTCATTTTGTAAATCGAGGCAAGAATACAGGAGACAGGGAATCTGCACTGCAATCCTCAGATGCATTTTACTTCCCAAGTTTCTAAGACTGAAGGTGCACATGTAGATAGGTTTGGAGACAGAAGGGGCAACAGCAAGACACATGAGGCTGGCCCAATGTCAGCTGAGTATGACCAGATGAAGTTATATGATTCTCTCAACAGCAGCTTTAATTCCTTTGGCTCCCCAAAAACGTTATTGACAAGCTGCAAAGCTGTTTCTACAACATGTGATGTGCTATCAACAATGAAGAATGAACAGACTGTGAAGCAGAAAAGCATTACAGATTACAGAAGAGGAAATATATTATTAGGTCCCTGGTCTGGACACAGTTCCCTGATTCCCAAGATGTCTGCACAGTGTGAAGCATTCCCAGTGCCTCAGAAAATCAGGATACAACTCAAAGGTCCATTTGTTGCCCCAATACTGGGTCTCCGTGCACCCACCATCTCCACCACTAACAAATGCTCCTTGTAGAAAAATGCCTGAGGTGAGCCTGCAGTTCCATGTTTTCAAAAGGAGTTTTGAAGGAAAATGTGCTTAGAAATCAAGAGTCTTATCTCATGGATCCATCAGCCAGGCTGGAATATTGACCAGCCAGCTGGGTCTGATGACTACCTGGGGCTGACATGGTGGCAGCAGAGCATTAGAGGCTGATCTGCTGCAACAGTAGGATGCAAGTTACACATGCTCTGAAATGCAATTCAGAGAAAGAATACTGCCAGCTCAGGTGCAGAAGTGCATCAGTTATATTCCTTCTACCACAATTCTTCAGAGTGTAACAAAGCTGGCCACATGTCACACAAGAGCTGGCACATTGCTCCACATTAGCAGCACCCTCCTGACTGCAGCAGGCAGAACAGGGTATTGGATGGTCACAGGTTTGGTCTGCTGCTGCTTTCCCTGAGGTTTCTGCCAATACATGTCCACAAAAAAATATTTCAAAAAATTCCTGCATCTCACGCCACCCCACCAACAGCAAGGCTGGGGGTGCACACAAAGTCAGAGGGGACACAGCCAGGCCAGCTGACCCCAAGAGATGTTCCATCCCATAGGGCATCGTGCTCAGCATATAAAGCTGGGGGAAGAAGGAAGGAAGGGCGGGATGTTTGGAGTGATGGCCTCTGTCTGCCCAAGTCATCGCTACATGTGATGCAGCCCTGCTTTCCTGGGAATGGCTGAGCGCCTGCCTGCCCATGGCAGAAGTGGTGAAAGAATTCCTCAGTTTGCTTTCCTTCAACACGTGGCTTTTGTTTTCCCTACTAAACTCTATCTCAACCCAAAAGTTTTCTCACTTTCTCTCTCCCATTCCACTGGGTGGGATTGAGTGAGTGGCTCTGCGGGGCTGAGTTGCCAGCTCAAGTTAAACCACAACAGACACATTTAGCTGCAGTGGGGTTTACTGGTGCTTTTTTTTGTTAGTTTTGTTTCAAATATTACCAGCTTTACCCATCTCCATCTCTCTGTTCCTTGGTTCTGCCTTGGTTCCTCTCTCAGGGCACAAGACAGACATCTTGTACAGTCCAGAACAGTCCACATTGCCACCATTGAGGCTTCATGGCCATCACGCTTTGCCTCTGAAGAAATAAATGTTAAAGCCTAAAACTCCCAAACCAGCACCACCCATCCATCATCCTTTCCCACCCATATTAGCAGCATGTGCTGCAGTTCTGACGCTGAGAAGCACTACTCAGCAAAACATTTTTCCTGTGAAAAATGATCAGACAGCTATTTGATTTATGAAAATGTGCCTTGTTTTGAAATATCTGAAACAATCTAGTTTTAATATACAGAAAAGCGAGCTGCCAAAGGCTAACTGCATAAAGCTGTGACTGAACAATAAATCTGTCAACAAAAGTACCTTTAAGCAATAAAAATGTGTACTATGGCTCAATGGCAACCTTCTCTAGTCTGGTCTGCACCCGAAGCAGATAGAAGTTTTCAGACATGTTGTTGTCTCATGGGAACTGGAGATCATATGCAGGGCATTTCACACCATGTGTTTCAAATTAACCAGCTTTCAACAAGACCCTCAAAAGGAGCCATCCCAGTGGGCTCCCACATGAACTATGCAGCCCTTGAACTAAAACAGAGCAAAGTTCATCAAGAAGGGTAAAAGGCCAGCTCCTGATTTTGGTTTCTCTAAGCACCTGCAGAAGCAGGTGCTCTGCAGTACAGGTGCTTCATGCTTGCTGAGGGATGCCATTAGAAGCCAGAACCAGGACGTTCCACATGCACAGGAATAAACTGTGCCTGAGGTGCTGTTGAATTCAAAACTGACAAGTGTGGAGCTAACAGAGACTTAACAAGCAGCGACTTCAGCCTGAAGGTACAAATAACCAAGTGTTACTTCTGGAGCAAGTGCCAGTGTGTTAAAGTCTGGTCACCCACCCACCTCCTGCCCTGCAGAATTTTACTACAGTCAGCAAATTCCTGGCCATCCAGACCAAGCTAAGCTTCACTGAAATGCTATCTTCCACTCCAGATATTTCTGAGAAATCATTATGCTCCTGAAATACTAATTTTAGGTCCATGGAAACACAGGACATATCTCTATCCAGAACACAAGGTTCTGCAACCTTGCTCAGGAATTTAAGCCCATGCATGGTTTTCAGCAGGGTTACACACCGCAGAAATAGCACCTTATGCTCCAAAAGCATCAGGCAATACTGTGGGAGCTCAGAAACTCAGGAAAAGTTCAGAGAGCCTGGAAACAGCCAAAAGACGATCCCAGTACAATGACTGAAAGGGAACATCTGCTCAGCCCTAAAACAACTGGGAGAGAGGAAAACATTTTTGGCTATTTCTCCTTTCTTCAAGGAAGTAAGATCTTTGTGCATATCCTGAAATAAGAAGAATAAACACAAATTCTAAAAAAATCCCAAAAATACGTTCCTCCACCTCCAGTTATCCTCACAAACAAAACCTGAAGGCTCCTAGATTATAAGATGTTTCCCCTATTTAAGCAAATGACTCAGGTTAAAAAACAAAGGTAGTTTCATATGGAAGATCTTCCAGGTGAGATGCAGCAAAAAGACACTCTAGCTTATCTCAATGCAGTACAACACTGGGGAGGTTTTCACCGTACATATGTTAGCACGAAGAAGAGATTCTTCCTAAAGTCTCCAAGCCAGAAATACATTTATAGTGATACCAAATAAAGTTTTTTGGCACATGCCTCCCTGCTTTGTGATTTTGACAGCTTGAAAGGTGTGGAAATCACAGGGCAGGGTGGGTGGGAAAGCTAAGGCAAATCTATTTTTTTCCAAACAAAGAAAGAATCAAATGCAGTAGCAGCTCTCCTCATCCCTGCTGGTCTTCCCTGCAGCAGGTTCTTCATGGCCAGCAAGTCTTCAGGTCATGCACCAACCTGAATTTAAACCTATCTGTTATCAGAACCTCAAGGAAAAACATCCTTCCCTCTCCTTACTCCCATGGATGTCCAGGGCTGCCAAGGCAGCATCTGCAGAAGTGCTTCAGCCCAGCTCTTGGGTCTCATCTCCTACACACCAACAGGGCAGCAGCTGTGCTCTCCTACCTTGTTATAGCTTCCCTCTTTTCCATTGCAGAGGAACTCATTACAGTTTTGAGTCTTGATACTCAAAAACTGATTATTAAATCAAATTAAAATAAGCTTGGTTTGAGTTCCTCAAAGCTCTTCCAGTAGCAAAGAGCCCCTCATTCATGGAAGAGGGACTGCACAGGCAGCAGCAGGTTCTTCTGAACCTTTCTGAGCTCCATATAGAAGGTCTGTCTATCTGTCTGTCTACTGCTGATGTGGTTAACAAGAACTCCAAAACTATTTCAGAGGGCCACCTGAATGTCATGGGCATCTACAGAAAGTCAGCAGAGCAGCTCACCAACAGAGATTACAACTACCACAAACATCAGTTTAACTTGTACCCAAGACACAAATGTGCAAAGTGTTCTGCATTTGACGGGACAGATGGGGTCACAAATACAGATATTTTCAGAAGCCGTCTCAGATGCCTCCATGTTTATCTCAGTCTTCAATTTTTGCTCAGCAGTACAGCAACATAGAAAACATAGAAAAATCCCAAAGTTGAAACCTCTCACTCAAATTGTAACACCTGAATTTGTAACAAAACCAAGAGGTTATTCTTACTCCTCCAGAAACTGTGACCTAAAAGCAGCAGGAAGACTGAACCCATCACAAACTTCTGGCTACTGATTTTATGCCAAAGATGCTGCGATCCTGTAATGAGGGGAACAGTGAACTAGAAAAGCCAAACTACCAACAAGATCAATCCACCCTGGTTCAAAGAGGAGCTCACCATACGCTAATTATCTAGGTCAAGAGTTTGCCTGGGAGAGGTTGTCCAAGCTCGGACAACAAAAAAAAGGGAAAGGACAAGCACGTGAAAACCACACTACAAGCAGTAACTCTTACTGCTTGCTTCTGACTGGTGTTCTGAAGAGTTCAGCTCCAGTGTACTCCATACAAACCTGCCCAGTATCATCAGATCAGCAGCACACTGTTACAGGTCAGGAATCAACAGGTGGAACAGACTGTGACCGAATGAAATCAGATACAAAACAAAAGACGTGCCAAGAATTAAATAACTCACACTTGAATTAACATGCACTTCTGCCTATCAAACCACACCTTTTGTTTCAAATTGTTTGCTGCTAGAGACTCTGCAAGACTGGAATGAGAAATGGCTAGAAATGCAGAAGAGTGAGAACCCAGGCAGCCAGCGCTGAAGTACAACACTTCTTCAGCCTCATCCTTTAAACAAAGTTTAGGATCCTCAGAACTAGACACCAGACTAACAAGTCCAACTTGAAGGGTGAAGAGTCCCATCAGCTGGTTGTGGGGACCTCAAACCCACAAACCTGCCCCTGCCCTCCCAGCTGCTCTTGCTCCTGTTCAGCTGTAGGGCTTAAATCCCACCAGTAAACTGCCTCAGAACACAAGGTGAAGTGGCACCAATGCTGCTCTCCTCAAAAGCTGCACTTTGTAGTAAACCAAGAACTGCCCCATGAGCAACAGTTGTCCCTGCAGAATGACAGGAATCTCAGAGCGACACAACACACGTTCGGCATCACAACTGTCAACTACTGAGAAGTGTGTCTGCTTCTCAAAACCCTCCAGAAATCTGAAAGTTTCCAAAAGAGGTCAGAGAAAACTCCAGAGGTATTTTTGAAGTGACAGCAATGGGTCAGAGGACCACAAGCCTTCTCTTTAGGTCCCCTCTCTATTTTGGGCAGTTTAGAACCAGGATCTTCTCAGGATGTGATGGAGAAGGGCACTTTCACTTCAATGTCCCGGAATTACATCACAAGGTAAATCTGCCCAAGCAGACAATGGAGCAGAAATCTGTACTGCAGTGAGGATCCTGTGTTGAGTTTTTGGGGTTAGTTTTGGGTTTATTTGTTTGCCTTTTTTTTCTGACAGCCATCTGAATAGGATCTTGCTTAGCAAACCCTCTAGCACCTATAGGCCAAGAGAGAAAACTCTCTACCTATGCAGATGCATATTAATATATACAAAATCAAACAATCTCTTAACCATTTAAACTGCATGCCCACCATTTCAGTCTTTACTTTTTAAAGCACTTCCCTCCAGCAGAAACATTCCTGGAGAGAAAAATACTGAAATAATTTTGTCCACACATTTTATTTACAAATTCTCTTCATCCTCCAGATAGCTTTTATGCAGATGAATCTCTGTATGAAATCCTGTGTCACAGCTCTATGTTCACTGGATGGCATTCACTGTATCTTGCTCAGAAGCAACTGTAAATGTGAATGCCTGAGTCAGCTGTGTATCACAATTTTGGAGCATGTATTTTAACTCCAGAGGGGACCTCTGCAGGTGTTATCTTACTGATTTACTGCAAACAAATTTGTCCCAAGACACACAATAACTTAAGAAGTCATTCAATAGAGGGGTTTGTTTTCAGTCAGCTCCCAGGGGACAGGTTGCCTACTCCAGAGTTTGCATTACATCTGTTTCCACTTTCAGAGGGGTCAAAGGCCAAGTGCAGAACATACCACCCAGAAAGAACTGCTTACTAATATTGCCAAAACCTCCAGGAAAAAAAAAAAAAGGCAATCAAAACCCCCAACTCACCAGCATTTTCTGTTTATATTTTATTTTTAGGCTCTTTCATTCAGATATTTTTTAAGAGGATGGATCACCAGCACTGGAAACCCACTTCTGCTACAGCTGTTAATTCACTGAATATATTTCATTGCATCAACATATATCCAGCTTCTGTACATTACAAGATTTTCAAACCCTAGAAATCCTTGCTCCCTTTGCAATGGACAGAAAAGCAACAAACAGGAATCTACAAATACATGGGATTAATTCAAAAGGTATCTGCTAAATAGAAAACACACACAACTTCCTGCTTTTGCTTACCAAGTCAGGTGGTAACAAAGCCATCTGCACTAGAGCTCAGTCCAGGCCATGTGCTTCTCAGACTCAAGCAAGTGTCCCTGAAGAACATTATCAGCTGTTTCCACACCAGCATATCTTAGGCAGTAATTCTTCAAACACACAAAGCCTGTGCTTAACTTTACATGTGAGAATAAGTCTAACAGAACCCGTGGAACCTGGGACCTGCATAAAACTGAGTTGTGCAGCCACAGGCAGGGTCATGACATTGCATTCCCTTCACCACCCAAAATGTGCCCACTGGAGTCAGGTATACCCCAGACATTGTCAGTGATGCATTTCAGCCACAGCATGTCCCTACTCCAGCCACCTCAGAGATGGTCACGACAGCCAGAACACATGGGTTCTGCCTCTTCCACAATGCAAATATAAACTGCTGCCAATCCCTTAAAAAAACACCATCATAGATGAAGATATAATTTATGCCTTAGCAATGCAGCCCAGAAAGCCTGGGCTGCATCAAAAGCAGCACGGACAGTAGGTCAAGGGAGGGAATTCTGCCTCTCTGCTCCGCTCTGGCGAGACCCCACCTGGAGTGCTGTGTCCAGCACCTCTCCTATGACAACAGGCTGAGAAAGCTGGGCTTGTTCAGCCTGGAGAAGAGAAGACTCTGGGGAGACCTCACAGTGGTTTTCAGTACTTAAAGGGGGCATATAAAAAAGAGGGAGACTGACATTTTACAGGGGAAGACAGTGACAGGACAAAGAGAGATTTAGATTAGATGCTAGGAATAAGTTCTTCATTGTGAGGGTGGTGAGGCACTGGCACAGGTTGCTCAGAAAGTTGTAGATACCCCTTCCCTGAAAGTGTTCAAGGCCAGGTTGGAAGGAACCCTGAGCAACCTGATCATCTCTGCCTATGGCTGGGGGGTTTGGAACTAGATGATAGTTAATGTCCCTTCCAAGCCTAACCCTTTTATGCTCTTTGCTTGCACATGGAGAATTTCAAGATATCACTGGGCATTTCTCACCTGTCAGAATTCCCCATCCTTAACCCCCTTAATAAGCCAATCTCTGTTTATCTCATGAAAAAAAAAAACCAGGAAGTTTTTCATCCCACCATGTTCTCCTTTTTTAATTAGATACAGGAGTTTAAATCTAGATGCTACTGCCAGCAAGACAACACACTGATGATGTAAAGTTTCATCAAAAGGATTGATGGTATAGAGGAGTTTTGCTGGCACAAAAACACCAGCCCAACCTTTGTAATATGGGTTAGTCCATAGCACAACAGGGCAGTTCAAAAGGGCAGAGCAGGGGCAAGGTAGACCAACCCCCCCTTATCTCACAGGATAGGAAAAGGGATGTGAAAAGACTGAGTCATTTGTGTATAGCTATAGGAGGAACTGGTCAGAGCTACAAGACAGTCAGCTTTTCCTGTGAAAGCACATACGTAGTCAGCGTGTCATTAGGAGCATCTCAGGAACATCCAGAAACACCTGCTGTGGGATTTCTCTTTTCAGATGGAGAGAGGGAAGAGGAGTGCTCCTATAACATCAATCACATACAAATCAAATTCCTGTATCCATACTGATATTCAGGGCATGATGTACATCAAGAAATGTGGAAGTAAATAGGTAACACAAATGCATGAAGCAGCTTCCTCTCCAGTTAATGGTTGCTTAATCTTAGACAGACTCCAACTATTTCCCTTCAACCAGTTTGCATTGAGATCACTTCTACCTCAATTTCCTGTTCTTCAGTTTATTCCTGGTTTGGGAACAGGGATTAATTTTGCCCTCACCCGTCTGCACATGCTCAGTTCCTGCTGACTTCTACAGAGCTTCTCTATTAATTGACTTGTTTTACAGCAGTTTCAAATCTATCCAGAGAGAGCAAAAGCAAAAATAATGATTTTGAGTGCAGAAACTTACCATGCAAACACTTGTAACTGTTTTCTTGCTGTCAGGAATTATTGCGCCTTTAGGGAAAGCAAAAGCCAATAAAAGCCTGGATACAGTAGGACTACAGCTGAAAGCATAGGGAAAAAAATGTGTAAAATGTTATTGTATGCAACCAGAGAGACATTTCTGTGAGACTGTCAAAGCATTTTCACAAAGAGGTGGAAGAGTAGAAAGGTTTATCCTGCTTTTTATACAGAGAAGCCAAACAAAAAAAAAGATAGAGAAGACAACTCAGCAAAAGAACATGCTTAATCCTATTAAAATGAATGAGATTTCATCCTGGTCTCCACACACTAGTTGTAGCAGGAGTTTAACTTAAGTGGATTTAAAACCAGATTTAGTTAAAGTGCTGCAAAGTCTCCCCAAGCCAAACAAATATAAATCCAACACAAACATACTTGTAAAATCTAACACAAATTTTATCAGCCACTCTCCTTCACCCCTTCTTCTTTTTTTTTTAAACAAATCTGGAACCAGGACACCGGGACACATGAGAAATATATGCTGACATGTTTTGCTGGACTATTGCATAAGTAGTTCTCCGGGCTTGGCACCAAGTCAGAGTCAGGTGGAGCCAGGGAAGGCAATCCTAACACCCTCCTGGACAGTCATTGTTAGCAGAAGCACTGAAAGGGACTTGCTGAATGTCTCAGTAAGTTAATAAAAAGGCTCTTGTACACAGACCACCTCTCCTTCCCTCTCTGTGTACTTAGAGAATAACAGGGGTAGCTATGGGGGCTTGGACATCCTATAGCCACATTTACAGAACACAATTTAGTTGTCCTTTAGGGGACACAGCCCAACTCAGACTCCCCAAGCAAAGGTGCCAGGAGCTTTGGTGATGTACAGAGATAACCCAGGCACACCCCTGCAACCCGCACTGCCAGCACAGGCTGAACTTCCTGCTCGGATGGGGGACCAGCTGGTTCCTCAAGCAGGTGCAAGATGCACAAATGGACTGTGGGTCCTGCCACCTCGGCTGCAAATAAACAACTACCCACATCCCTGGCTCTCTGCCCACTGCTCCTTTCTTCACGACACACTGTCCTGCAAGAAAACAACCAACCAAACAAGCACCCCGTGTGCTTTCCAAATGGCTGACAAGTTACCATGTGAAACAGGAGGAAAGGATGCGACGGAGAACCCAGACCCACACACGGTCATTCCAGAGACCTCACATTCTGCAAAGGGTGTTTGAAGAGCAGCCTTCCCACTGGGGACAGGGCTTTCAGTCCCATCCTGTCTGACAGCACTGCACAGCAGCACCTTGGTGCCAGTGCAGCAGCACACCCACCAAACAGCACCAAACCCCAAGATCTGAGCCTTGAGGAGGCCATGCCCAGAACAGCAAAGAAAAATAAAGCCAGCAAAGGAAATGGAAGGCTGTCAGACGTTTTGGCACCTACAGTGATGGACATTCAAAACTGTCCTGAGGAAACCTCATTCCAGTGAAATCACAGTAACAGCAAAGCAGAGCCCTCAGCTAAACCCTACAGAACCAAAGCAATGAGCAAGCAGACAGCAAAACAGCAAGCTGCCAAGTGCTACTTTACACACCAGCAAGACAATCATGTGGTTCCACTGAACATTAGAGCCCGCTTCTGCAGTTCTTGCTACTTACTTTCATTGGATAAGTTGTTCATGGGAACATGCAGAAATGTCTGTGCAGACATTCCTTCAAGGAGGGGAGTCTCCATACCACAGCAGAGATAAGCTGTCCTTTCCTGAATGAATTTCTGCACCACAAGCACCCTGGGCACCTTACCTGCATGGGGACTCTCTTGGATTGCCAGCAGTCAAAAGCTGGAGGAGCTGTGAACCCAAAATGCACAACCAGCTCCTGCCTGCACTTATTTTCAGCATTGTCACTGTCCCTGCAGTGCCAGAAGCATCCTTAGACCCCAGCTGCCAACTCACAACTCCTTCACTAACTCCTCCCAGTCTAAGATGCAGGAAGGGAACCAGAAATGACTGGAGGAATGAACACATCAAATGCTTGCTAGCATGGAACAAGAAAGGGTTCAATTGCAGTTTATTTCACAGGACTTCTTGGCTTCACTATCAACAAAAGTCAACAGTCCCCGGCGAGCCCTTTCCATGCCCAGACAGGCTGGGTATCACTGACATGTGGAGTACGACAAAGGATGACACCTGAGAACAGGCTGGAAGCTGGGAAGGCAACCAACGCTGCTGAATGTCTCAGTGTCAGATGGCATCCAGCAACAGCACACACAGCAGGGACATTGCCCTCCCCGCCCTTTTAAGGGCCGGAGGAAAAAAAGGCACAAAGATCATCTCGTCTGGCTGCTGGCTCAGCACAACCCATGGAGTTTCATCCACCAATTACTGTGTTTGACAGGGGTGGGAAGGGTATCTCGTGTACCTCACAAATGAACTTTGAACCAGCTGTGTACATAGGTGCGGACACCTCCTTCAGAAAAGCATCCCGTCCCAACTGCAACACTTAAAAGGACAGCTGGTGTGGACTGTCATTGCTCTGCAAGGGAGTCCTACCAATGCACAGCAGCTGAGGAACTACCTACAAATCCTGGTGAACTGACTGCTTTTTCCTCCAGCTTCCCCATGCCCAACCATCTCCATTCCTTTACATCCCTGCAACATCTTCCCTTGAAAATTTAGCAAGTAACATACAAGTGAAAAGTCTGCTAGTATGTTTCCTGTAATCCAGGGTATGCATCCAGACATTTTAAATGCATCACCAGGTCTTCAGCATTGAAGTTCTTCATCACCAAAGCTTGAAATTTTGCTTGCAAATTACTCCCATAGCCTTTGAAAAGCCTATGCCTGGAGACTTCCCTTAGAAGGCAGAGGCTTCAGGTTGTATGGATGTGCCAATAAGAATTTCAATAACAGATAACCAGATGCAAAGTCTGTTTCCTGGCAGTTGGGTTTATAAATCCAGCAGGGAATTTGCAGTTAAAACAAAAAATAAAGATGTCCTCACCAACATGTTAAGAGGCATGTAGCCTGGAATTTCTCCCAAAAAAGTACTAAAACAATGCATAAGTGTATACTTGCGTTATGTATACATAAAAGCCAGAACCAAGCAGCAAACACACACAGCAGATGCACAAATCTACTACATACATGAAAGCTAATAAAAATGGATGGATTCCTTCTAAACTATCCATTGCCACATAATGGACTGCATTAACATACGTAGTAGTGGTTGATTATGGTAGATAGATTCGATTAATACAAAAATACATGCACTTCTGAGACAGAAACACTGCATCAACCTGCATCTCACAGCCTAGTTTTCAAAGTTACTGTTCAGTCACAAACCCTCTGAGGACTAAAGGGCACCAAATGTTCACTATCAGCAAGTTTACCTTACTCATCAAAACTGCATTGCAATCTGTCTTAAGGTGGGGAAGATTTCTTGGGTTTGTCCCTCCAGTAAGCAGTCAGATAACTCACTTTATCAGGAAACAGCAGTGGTGTTGCATGACCAAGTCTGGCAGGGATTCAGTCAGCTAACATGTAGGACATCAAGGCACATTACTCAACACGATCCTGCAACAGGAGTTTTCTTTGCCAATCCTAGAAAACAAAGTTTGGGAGACAGAGTGGATAGTTAAAGGATTTGCTGAATCCACTGAAAGAAGATTCATTGCAATAGGACATCCCCACAGAATGCTGTATTTGAGAGCTTGGTCAAAGAACAGTGTTTATTCTTCCTACCATTTCCTGGACTCCAGCTGACACCTTGCTAACACTGCCCAGGGTACAGTTAAACCTTCTGAAAACCTTTACTTAAGGCAGCATAAACTGACAAATATTTCAGTGCGATACCACAGGATGCCACTTACCAGCGTAACCTCAACTGCACACACGCAACATTATTCATTCGGACACGCTACATATTTACATGTCAGTGATGTCGTGCCTAAGAGTGGCGACTTCTACAGACACCGGATCTTTGAGGTGGTCCATAGGGCCTAAAAATGTTACACTCCGGCCGTGAGTTACTTGCTGAGTCAATCACCTCTTCCCCGCAATGAAACCCCGTTCTCCCCGCTCCCAAAACCATCTACGGGCGTTCACAGACTGCAGGCGAGCAGAGCCACCGTTCCCTCCGCTGCTACGGGGGCAGGGCTGCAACTTACTGCAAAATTTATTCGCAACTCGTGCCACAAACGTACTCGCAACTTCTGTGGCAGTTCACGGGAACGGCTGCCGAGCCGCCGCTCCCCCCTCGCGGGCCGCGGCTCCTCGTCCGCCGAACCCGCGCGGGCTCCGCTCCCCCCGAGACCCCGGCGCGGCCGCTCGCCCGGCGCCGCGCCCCTCCCGCCCGCGCTCCCTCAGGCCCAGGACGACTCACCGTCCGCCCGCAACTCACGACGTGGCGGAGCCCGGCGGAGGACGCGGCCCCAGGGCGGGAGAGGAGCTCGGGCGGCGCTGGCGCGGCCCCGCGGGCAGGGAAAGGCAGGCAAAGAGCACGGCGAAGGGAAGCGAAGGAAGCCGGAGCCCCGCGGCCCCGCCACATGCCGCGGCCAGGCCCCGCCCCGCCCGCGCCCCNCGGGAAGGCGCCGGGGGCAGAGGGCGGGCGCTGCTCGCGGAAGTGACGGGGGACCGTGGCCCCGGTCCCCGGGGTGCTGTGTGCGAATTAACCTCCGCTTAAGATCGGTGGGGGGTCTTTGGAGTTCTGTGTAGGGCACAGCAGCGAGAAGCTGTGCTCACACGAGGCTCTTTTCCTTCTCCTGGGTGTTCCGCACCGTGAGCTCCGGCGTCACCGCCTGCAGGTTGTGGCACAGCGGCAGGAGCGGCTTTGGCACGGCTCCCGTTGGTGCCAGCCCGGTTAGCGCGTGTTCCCAGCGCCGGGCTGGACGCGGCTCTGAGCAGCCTGGTCTAGTGGGAGGTGTCCCTGCCCATGGCAGGGGCCTGGAACAGGGTGAGCTTTAAAGCCCCTTCCAACCGAAACCCTTCTACGGTTCATAATCACCACCCAGCAGGAAAAAAAAAATAGATATATGTACTGGCTAACGGCATCTTGCTACCCTGGACTATGAAAAACACGCATTCCACCATAATCCAGACAAAACTGTTCTCATATAACCCCTACACTGCATAAGTCTCTGCTTTATTGGACGTGCCAGTCCACTAGCCACAGTATTGTTTAAACAGAGAATGCTGCTGAAATAAATTCTAAATCAAAGACCAGAAATCAGCTCTTTGACAATCGTTTTGCTGTTTCTAGTGCTGCTGTCTATGGCAAAAGTTTGCACATCAGCAGCCCCCAGCTGCTTGGGGCAAACCCTACCAGCAACAGAGCTTTGAATCTTTTATATACCATGTACTGCTCTTGTATGCACACACACACGACATAAATATCTGAGCTGCACTCTGAAGCGTGGAGCTGGCTCCATGAAATGGCGTCAGGTGCAGGACTTCCAAGAAACCATGGGTGCCCATTTCTGAGCAAGCACACTTGGCTCCTGAATTCAGTTCCTTTGGGTTATTTCCAGATTGCCCGAAGAAGAGAGACATTAGACACTGGAAGAAATTCTTTACTGTGGGGGTGGTGAGGCACTGAATCAGTTCTCCCAGAGAAGCTGTGGATGCCCCATCCCTGGGAAGTGTTCAAGGCCAGGCTGGATGGAGCTCTCAGCAACCTGGTCTAGTGGAAGGTGTCCCTGTCCATGGCAGGGGGGTTTGAACTGGATGATCTTCAACTGAAACCATTCTGTGATGCTATGAAAAAAGAGTCATCAAAAAAAAGGTGCAGAAACCAGCCTTGTGCACACACAGACACCGTCCAGACTGTGAGATGCTTCACATAGTAACTGTACCATTAAACAGGTGCGGAAGGAATCCTTGTTCCCTCAAATCATGTATGGATTTGTCTGCTACTGCTAATCTGGCCGTAGATGAAAGTGATGCCAAAATCATTCACACATCCCAGTGTAATTTTAGAACACAAAAATTTGCTTTTCAAAATGAGCAGTGAGGAGGAGGAGGCGGAGGAGCTGAAACCCTGGTCCATCAGTTAATTAAAAATAGACAAAATGCAAAGCTGGCCAGCACTCTATGTTAAGTACTCCATTTAAAGCATGTCTGTATGTATACATTGTATAGATATATCATTCCATCATTCACGTAGGAAACCAGCATTTACTAAAATATTCCCTCCCCTCCTTTCCAGAGGAGGAGGAAGGGAGAAGGAAGCTCTGCAATTGAAGAGAATTAGAAGAGACAGTGGAAGGGGGGAGGGGACTGTCTGCTGTAGAGCAGATTATCTGGCAGGACCAAGCACAATGGTGGAGGAAATATTGTGAAGCTCTTGAGCAAAGCAGGAGGGCATGTGGCCCTTAGGGTTGGTGTAGTGGAAAACAAGCACATTTCTGGGAAAAACAGTCCCAGGAGAAAGAAAAAATGCCCATAGAGAAGTCCAGATCTGCAGTGGCAAAGTACAGGCACTGAAAAAAAGCTGTGACCATGCAGTCAAAGAGAATGGGATGTCGTGAATGTGCCCTCACTCGCCTGTCTCCCTACGATGCATGGAGAAAGTCACTGGGGGCTGTTTCGTTTGAGACACCCAGAGGACAATCTCGAAGTGTTTAGAGATCTTTGCAACTTTACATGTCTCGAGTGAAAAGCCAGGGTGCTGTGACATGCTTGCAATAACAGGTTTTCATAGAATATAAATGAGCTTTCATTTGGTTTGCATTTATTCCAGATTGTCAGGAGAGTAGAGATTATGGGATATAACAAAATGCTATCAAAGGGTTTTGGGCTGGAGGTGCAGGAAAGGAGATTTTAGGATATTAGTTTAAATACGAATGGCTTCAGTATAGTCAAGCTATGTCCCAGACATTAACCCATTCAGGGACTTTGCACTGGCTGAGCTGGAGACCAAAAGGCAGATCTGTGTTTACGAAATAACACATTTCTGTTTTAAGAACAGCTGGTGATTTGAATGGGGAGTATTTGCTCTTCTGGACTATTCAAATAAATGTAGCCAGTTGATACAAATGAAAGAGTAGTCATACGTCTCCTATTATGTCTAAGAAAATGTGGATCTACATTAAAACATGTAAAAGGTTGAAACTCCCTGCCCTGCATTGTAATAGCCCCCTTTGTCCAGTGCCAAGAGAGGTTCCCAGCCTGCTTGGGAAAGCTGTCCCCGCAGGGAAGCATCATCTTTCCAGCTCTGTGTGTGGTACATACAAGCTGCTGTAACAGAGTTTTAACTTGGTGTAGGCCAGATTCACCTCTGGTATAAACTCCAGTCTTAATTAAGCCAAGAACCTATTTAGCCTGCTATTATTTTTTCTGATAACCATCTTCTCATGGAGGACATGCCTGTGCCAACTCTCAGGCTGCGATTAGGGAAGAATCTGGCTAGAACTGTTGACAATATGTTTGCACAGTACTAAATACCATTTAATATGATCTATAAATATTTACACTTGGAGGAAGAGATTTGCTCTTTGCATAGTTTGCATGCTGGCATCTGCTAGACTGAATAAATTACTAATGAAAATCACATTGCGAAAAAAAATTCCATGATGATTCTTTGGAGCTTTTTTTTTAAAAGAGGGTGGTGTGATAAGGAAATACATTCCTTGGGAATTACATTCTCTGCAAAATATCAGTGCTGGAATAGGCACTATTGCTCTGTGCAACTGAGGCAGCACAGACTGCAGGAGCGCTGGTTTTCCTAGGCTGACAGAAGAGACATTTTAGTTGGGGAAAGAGAGTCCTTGTTCTCCAGCAGCCAAGTGTACAATGGCTTGCTTTGGTATAACAGTCGTGAAGAGATTTGGATTTCTTTCTGATCCTGCATCTTTCCCAGCCCTGAATTCAGTCCCACCAAATCACAAGTCTGGCCAGCTCTTGTAGTTTTTGAGTCTTTTCAGAGCATTCTAGCTTCCTCAAGCAAGATACTGCATACAAATCTTGACTATCATTTTAAATTGGCTTTGGTGCATGTGAGAAAACATACGGAAATGTGAAACAAGTGCCCTTAAAAGTGATAATGTGGATAAACTTACCTAAATTTCACTGAGATTAACTCCTCATATTTGAGCAGAGGGAGTCCCACCCACTGATAGTAGTCACTTGAAATTCAAATTTCATAATTAAATCCCAAATGCTCTTTTTAAACTTATTTTAAAGCCAAGATTCTCATGTAATTTAATTTTAACAGTATACACCAAAGTAAAGAATTGGTCACAAGGAGAGACCATCAAATTGACTGGATTTTTAATTACTGTAAAGCACTAAATGCATGCAAACAGCTACAAATTATCTTCTCTGTGCATTCGCAGAACATTACAGCCACGGATATAACATTTCTTGGGACCCATCAGCATGCTCCTGTTTATGTTCAAACTCCTAGAGCTGTGCCACCGGCATTGTGTTACTGCAGCTTTGCCATGAAAAATGCATATCACATTCTGCCAGAAATCCTTCCTCTTGGAAGCCATGGGAATCTCTGAAGCACGAGTTAAATATACATCACCTCCTCACAGAAGCCGCCTGAAGGATATTTCTAGGAGTGCGTTGTCAGATGTGTGTTGTGCCTGACATCGTGGGGCAATGTGGTGCAACGTCCTGCACTCTGCTGTCTTTACTTAGCTGTCTTTCTATCTCTTCCATCTTTTAACTCAGTCTGGCTGAAAATGGAGAGAACTTGGGACCAAAGAGAGCCACGAACTGCACAAGAGGTAGGGCAGAAATGGGGTGTCAGAAAACTGTTAAAATTGCTTTGGGGTCATAGCACAAGGCAGGAAGCAGCTCTTGAGAAGTTTCGAACCACAGCCCCACCGTTTTGCCCTGCCGACATAGTGCAGCCAGGAAAATCTCTTAGCCAAGCACAAATGCATGCTTCATCCGTGGAAGAAGTCTGGATGGGAGTGCTGTTGTAGCTCACCTCTGGGCTGCAGCTGGCAGCTGTGCTCCATTTATGTGGCCCGGTACACACTTGGGCAGGCGGTGCTGCCGTCCTATACCTATACAGCCTCTAGGGTTATATAATAAACCAGAACTGGATCTTGCCAGATGAATTCGTTCCAACTCCCAAGCGTCCAAATCCGGGCTTGTTGAGTGTGCTAGCATTTGGGTTTCTTGTGACGCAGAGACTCCAACATCACCACAAGGGGGAGGATGTGGTGTGTTCTGCGTCTGGTTTGTCATGTTCGTGTTGAGAGAGACGTGGGACTTGTCTGATGCTTATTGTACAGACACACACAAGAGCTGGTCCTCACATGCAAAACACCATTCTGAAGGAGAGCAGACGGGCTTTGTCTTCACTAATGGGGGTGGAAAACACTTCCAGTAAGTTAATTGATGATTTTTTCCCGCGGAAAAGTGAAACATGCTGTGGCTGGTCAGTACAGCCTGCCCTCTCCACACAAAGATTTTATGCACGCCCCTCCTGGCATAGGTGTGACTGTACAGGGAAGTAGAAGGGCTGGGAGGACAGATCAGAATGGCCACTCCAGGGCTGTAGCTAAATTCTTATGAGAGCTGCTGTTGACCTGGTTTCTGCTCCGCTCTGTTTAGCTCATCCATAAGGATTTCTGACTCATGCTAGAATGCTTTGCACTGGCTGCTTCCTTTTTCGCAGAACAGCCCAAGCTGGTGCAAAGAATGTATTTGGGAACAAGAGGTAACCCCTTCAGACAGTAATGCTGGAAAAGCAACTTAAGCAAGAATCCATGCAGTGGGAAAAGTGGGGGTTTGGGTGGGGTGGCAGAGAACAGGGAACCGCCATTCTGAAAAGAAAAAAAAAAGTAATAATGACAGTAGTTACCAAATCCCATCTTTGCCTAGAGCTGTGCCAGGAGGATTTTCGAGGGATTAGGAGTGCATAAAAATAATAACCTGGAACTTGAGCCTATATCCTTTATGCTGAAAGCAGGGGTTGTCTTGCTTGAAAAGATCATCAGTAATAAGGAGTCAAGCTCAAATGCTACTTTCCCAATCGAATAGATGGCAGACTGCACCACACCTGATTTTGAGTGCAATGTAGTTAAGTCAAACACAGGACTTCCTGCTTCAGTCCTCCTCCCTCCCTCCTCACACCACAAACCAGGATCTTGATCCAATGCCAAGAACATCTGAAGATTATGTACAGGTGAAGCCAGGACTGGCTGAATGCTTGGCAAATGTTGCTGTTGATGCTTTTGTGCTTTATTTTCAGCTTGTGAGTGTGCAAGAAATGGATTTGCCAATGAATTTTCCATCATTTTCTCTCTACTCACCACCTTAACAGCAGCCTCCATTGAGCCACCAGCCTTCTGGCCTTAGACAGGCACAGAAGGAAGAGGCTGTAGCTATTTGAATAACTCAAAGAAACAAAGATCATTAAAGCAATGCCTCACAATGTTGCTGTCAGCCTTGTGTCTGGTGGCATTTCTGCAAGACACCGTTCTGACCACCACCTTTCCACTCCAGGGTTTATAGCTGCGATATTAAAACGTGAGGTGATCAGGAGCCTGCACAAATGAACTCAGTGTGGAGCAGATGTGGTTTTGGTTTGTTGTGCTAGAAAAGAAAAAAGCTAGTTATTTTAAGATAAAGCCTTTTGACTGGATTCAGACAAATTCTGATGCATCCCTGCATAGAAAGAGGCACTGTGTTATTACCAAGCCATCACAGTCTGTACCTGTAGATTTTATTAAAAAAAGAAAAATCATCCCAAACAAACCACACAACAGTCAAAATAGTAGAAACTCTGATGGAAGAACAGGGTAGCTGTTCTAGTGATACAGCACGTGCATGAACACTCACATCTTTTTCAACAGGCGCCCATGTAGTGTCCACAAGGGCTGGAGGACAGCAGTGCATGGTGCCAGTCTCCTCCTGAGATCAGGTAAAGACAGGGCAAGAGAGGGCAGTTAAGCATTAGCGTACTTTCTGGTGCTTAGTTTCCTAAATAATCATCCCTTTAGTGAGCTGAGAGCTGACCACTAATGGTGCCAATATGAGGGTTTCCTCCCCAGCCTGCCCAGGACACTGTGGCTTTCGCAGCCGTGACCCAGGACTGCCAAAAAGCCTCAAAGAAGGAGTGGGGTGGTGGAAGGAGATAGCAAAGATAGCCTGAACGCCAGTGGGGAATCAGACTGAAAGCCTGGAAAGCAGGCTGGACAAGGAGGAGCATGCACACGTCTGAGGGTGGCTTAAGGACTGATTCCCCTTTCCAGAGCCTGTGAGGGGGCAGAAAAGGGTTAAAGCATCTTCTGCTCGCTGCTTTTTCTGCTTGATTAACCTAGTGCCATCCTGTCAGCCAAAATGAATGTCTTTGATATAAGCCCACCCTCATGCCACTTTGGTGACAGACCATCTCCTCCTGCTGCACCAGATCTCCTGCACATCTTGACAGAGCAGCTGCTAATAAATACTTGGAGGCTGTCCAAGGGGGCAGAGTAATGTGGGAGCAGGCTGGCAGGGGAGCCTTGCTCAGTGCCCCACCCACTGTTGCACATTTCTGAGGCGAGATGGGATGTTTTGTGCCTGTCCCACCACCACTCTGCAACAGCTCCAAAACAACCTGAGTTTCAGATTTCAACCTGTGCTGCTTTTGAGGTTCCCCAGGCTGCTGAAGACACAGAAAATGGACCTCCATTGATACCTACACTCCCAAAGACCACTTCACACAAACAGTGCAGAGCAAGAGACTGTCACCAGCTACTGCTTCTGTTACCTTCCCTTCAGCTTGCTGTGTTCTTCTGCCCCTTTGCTCCATAGTGATGCCTTCAGAACTAGCAAAGTGCTTTTCCAAGTGCTTGATCTTACTACAATCTCTGGTCACAGCAGTGTCTCTTCTGCCTCTCTCAAACTGACAGGAGGTGTGCACTGCCTCCATCCTTACAACAAGGTCATTTAACTCTGAAACCTAGTGATAATCGTTTCAAAAGTTGTTTAGAGGTGGCACCCAGCTGCTCAAATCAGAAAAGACGCTACTATTTTCTTAGCCTGAAACCACACACCTAGATAATGGTAGAAAAAGTAGAAATGTTTCCAAAAAATATACACACTGAAGTACACATCCATGTCCCTAAATCACCAGTGGACAGATATATGTCTTCTTTGGCTTCTCATCTTTTACTTTCATTAAGATGACACACTTGATGTGAATGCAGAATGTGGTACTGCCTAACACAACAGCAAACTATAAATATGCAAATGTCCCTATTAATGGGGCAAAATACCTGTTGCCCTTTATAAGCATAAGCGTTGCTTTCTAAATGGTACTAAAATGTGTGTTCTTATACTGAAAACCACTCACATTCACTGTACCAGAGATCATCATCTGTCGGCATTCATGTTCAGGTCTTCAGAGAATCACCTGGAAAACAGAAAATGACCACTTGGCAAACGCTGACTCATGCCAACCCTTGGAGATCTGCTTGTCCACAGGGCAAATAATTGCCTCTGTCTTGTGTATATGCAGAAACCCAGTCATCAGAGATCTCTCCCTGGTCATCTCTTTTTCATGTGGCCGTCCTGTCTCTGAGGTCTTTCTGTCCATAGCAAAGTTTAAAGTGCCCTTGCAATGGCTGATCCTATTGGCTCCTTGGACGTAAATGTAGAGCTAGGACCCTCCAGACAGAACAGCATGGAAGAGGAGGTGTGTTGTGATAAATGTAGATCCATGGTCTCCAGACTTTTTTGATCTTGCATTCAACTATCAGTAAAAAAGTTTTGAATGGGGTGCATGCACCCCACTTTGGAGACCACTGATCTAGTCAACAGCTAAACTTTCCTGCTTGTTGCTCTGGCCCGACCCCTTTTGTAATCTCTATTTCCCAAATCAGAAGTGTGGAAACTTCTTTGGTTCAGGCTTGCTCTCCAGCGATGCCAATTGGCTCAAAGGGTATTTGCTAGATGAGAGAGAGAAACCACTACAAGGAGAAGTAAGGGTGTTCTGGTATGGAAAGGGAGGGAAAAAGAGAGTTTAAGCAAAAGCTCTTGAATGGCTCCCTGAGAAATAGCCTTACACCAAATTCCACCAGGTCTTATTGCAATGGGTGCATTGTGGTGCTCAGACTAAATCTGGTGTTCTTGTGAGAAGAAAGAGGATAGGGAGGAAAGAAAAGGATACTAATAACAGAAATAATCACACTGTACCATCTGACAGCTATGCCTAAGGGCAGCACAATACTTCCAGGTGGTTTAACTCTGCACAACTCCTTACAGGCTCCAGAGGAGTATCTACCACCATCAGTCATACGGCATGGGCTGGATCACTTGGCCATAGGCCCATTCAGTCCAAGTACTTTTTAGTACAATAATGTGGAAGGACAGACTCCAAGAAGTAAGAGTTTCATCCCAAGCTGACAAGAGGTGTTGTAGAGGAGAGAAAAGCACAGGCTGCATCTTGGATAGGGACATGGTGAATGTGATGAAACACAAGCTGAATACAGATATATGGTGCCTTGCAAAAGACTTAGCACAACTAGCTAATACAACTTTGGGGTGAGTTAACAGGAGCTCTCTGTTGATGCAGGGGGAAAACTCTGTTTTGTTGGGTACTAAGAATTAGTTTTGGGCTGGCAGAAGCCACATAGATTGATCACTCTTGAGGGAAGGGGAGACACAACACAAAGCTGACAATTCAAACAAAGCTTCTTTTCTTGCCTTTTACTCTCATGAATGTTCCTCACTTGGAGAGGAAAAAATTAGAGCTAAGTTCTTGGTCTCTCTGTTTCCCTAGCTCCTTTCTCTGTGGATAATAACCCAGTTCAGCAGCTGTTAGGTCCTTCGGGACAGAAACCTTAGCCAGACATTTCATGCCAAGAGAAAAAGAACAGCAGGTGAGGAGAGAGCAGGTGGCTTGGGAGCTCATGTCAAAGATCTGTGTAGCCTGGAGACCTGTTTATAGGAGGAGTGCAGGAAAAGGAACCTGGGAATTATTCAGGGCTGGCAACTGGCAATCAGATGCAAAGTCATGAGTCATATCTCTGTGTTAGGCACTTCTTTGGTAGTTTACAAGTATTCCATCAAAAGCGAGGAAGAGAGGACTCAACATCCCTGATACTGCAAAAGCATAGGAAAAGAAAAACCCTTAAGCAAACAAATATACTTACAGGCCTTTTTTTGTCTATCAGTATGAAGCAGTATGGCCACATGCCACTCCTCTGCTTCTTTGGTCATCAGAAAGAACCCAACTAGAGGAAGTTTCTTCCCTCCAGGGAAAATGTTCCCAGTTGTTGGCGTAGAAAACAATGCAAACAAACCCCTGACACTGCAGGAGGTCGTTAGTTCCCCTTTATCTGAGGCTGGCAGCATGCTATTTGAATTAATAAGGTAATGGGTGCAGTCCTTCCAAACCCTGAGTGATTGCACAACTCATTGAGCAACAACATAACACAGTGAAACAATCTGCCATTGCTGGCCCCTGAGCTGAGTGAGTGAGGTCTGTGGCCCTCCATTTGTTAATGGCTGCATGCAGACACTGTTTTTCCCCGCATCACCAAAGCTGCGTCAAACCTGCAGCAGTCCAAGCTAGTTAGGCAATACTTTGGGCAGTTCACACAGTTACCCAAAAGGCTTCCTAAAAAAAAAACTTCCTAAGTTTTTAGCAGATCACAAACCACTTTTAGTAGTTTCTTAACTTACCTACAGCAACGTATTATTTCTGGTTTAATTGGTTAGAGAGCAGAAGGGGAAGTGAAAACTGGAGTTCCTGCAAAAGAGGGTCAGCACCCTTGAAAGAAATAACTACATTTCAGGGATCATATTCATGGATTGCAACCACAGCTTGCAGCCTTCCCTTTGAAAGGGCTAGAGCTTCTAAAAGAGCCAGGGAAGACACATGCCTCCAGAATGATCACCTGATGATGCCTCTGCAAAAAACAGGATTATTCAACATCCTTCCTGACTTCTGCTAGCTCGAGGCTGACGGCTTGCTAGGTGCCAGGAGACATTACTCATCACAAGAGAATTTGTTAATGAGTAAGGTTGTTAATTTGCCATATTTTTTGCAGATGTGCTTTCACATTGGTTTAATTTTCCAAGGGGTTGAGTTGTCGAGCCGCTTTTTTCCTTTTAGTTCCTGTTAAGTTTCATTCGAGCTGGTTGTCACTGCATGCACTGAGGGTACTTGTCTGGGTGTGGAGGTGCATGTATGCCATCAGAGTCTGTCCCTCTGGACATCCTGCTGATGTTGTTTCTCACATATTTCCATTTTGCCTGCATGCATTGCTGCAGGCCACATACCCAGTACTGATAAACACATAGACAGCCCATTTATTCCCAGCCCTGGAGGTGGGCTGCAATCTTAAAGCTGGTGGTAGAGCCCAGAGTCAAAAAGTCCTCGGAATAATGGGCTCCCAGCATGGTTTTGAGGAGCCAAGAGCAGCAGCACCATCTGTACAAGTGTATCAGGAGGGTGTTGAGTGGTGGCTGGTTGGACCAGCTCCTGCCAGTGAGAGGCAGGAATACAGAGCAGAGTTACACTGGTGGTGGTTGAAGGGTTTGTTCAGGACAGGAGGGAATAGGAGAATCCTAGTCTAGACCTGTGTGTGAGAAGGTGGGCTGATTTTCTGAAGGGAACAGAGCACTGCCATTTCATCCACACTGAGAACTTGTATTACTGTACCACTGACTCTACCAGCACTGAAACACATCTGAGCAATGTGAAGAGAAAACAGGGGAGTGAGCTAATCAGGGCATCATTTCATCCCACAGGATATCATGCATCTTATATAAATTACCATAGCAAGAGCATTTGGACCATGTCTGCTAAGCCCAGGCCTTTCCATGCACATTGTGCCACTCTGGTAAAGCACCCACGGAACTGACACAGAAGAGGTTCCCATTCCAAGCACTTCTTTTTAATCCTCAACTACATCTTTGCTGCTCTGGCTCTCCCTTGAAGTGAAGTTTAAAGTTGTACTCTCAGGAGTAGCTGAGGCCCATGGGACAGAGAGCTTGTGTTCTCTGTTGCTGAGTTCTGAGGAGCTGAGACTGTAAGGAGCCAGGATCAGTACTTCTGCTGAGGAAGAGGAGACACAAACCCTGTAATCTGTCATGAGGCAGAAGGGAGCCATACAAGATGCCTGTTGCTTCAGGAGTCACCAGGACTGTCCTTCCTACCTAGCTTTTCATCTGTCTCACCACAGCACCATCAGGATAAATACACACCTCACAAGAAAACCATTTGTTGCTTTATTGAACTGCCTCTAGGGATTGATGTTGCTTTTGCCCTCTCACACACCTCTGCATTATTAATCAAGATCACCCTCATCAGAGCAGTCAGGAGCCTTTAGGAGGAGGAAATGCACGAGAGAAACCTTTGGAAATTAACTCAGATGCTTTGGACCTGAGTTATCTGCAGCATTGTTAACTCTGGCTATTTTGCAGTCATGAAATAAGGCTTTCAGATGGTGTATTTCCAGTTTCATAACAGTGATTTAGATACCTGAGCTTTCACCCACTAGCAGTAATACAGATTTATAATTCTTAGGATCAGAGAAAAAAGCCTAAGAACAAGCGTACCTTGTAGCCTACAGTAACCAGCAGAGTGCTGTTTTTAGGAAAAAACAAACCTGTAGTATTTCAAGATAACGTTGAACTAGCGTATATGCTTATGGTCACTCTCTCCATCCCCCAGCTTTACTCCCCCTTGAGGAATCTGAACCTTAAACCCACTTCTTGAATTTCCAGCCAGATTCTCACTGGGCAAGTAGAACACCTCCTCCCAACCTATTTGTTCCACTACCACTGCCAAAGGGCCCCAGCCCTTCTTCACCACCAGTGACAGCTGAGCTCAGCCTTTAATTGCTCTATCTGTATCCAACAACTTTCAATGGTCGAGCAGAGCAGAGTGAATTGATATGTAATTAACCCCCTCTTGGTCATCCACAACTTATATTAGAAAATATTGACACTCCTTGGCAATTCCTGGGCTCACAGTGACACACCAGGGCTAAAAGCCCCAAATCCAACAGGGATTTACAAATATTACTCCGTCCTTGCAGCTTGTGTCCTGGGTGGGTGGCCCTAGGGTCGTGGGGTATCATTTTGCTGAGGCGATCTAATTCCTCACTGAAGACCAGCAGGAGGAGTGACCATTTTACCACAGAAAGCTAGATTGCCTGAATGGACAGCTCTCCCTCTTCCCCATGGGTTTTGTTTCTGATCCAATGGAAGGCAGTACATATTACATCAAAATCTGGTGCTTCTTTTGCAGCTGTTTCTTCCTGACTCTGGCAATCTTCATGCACGGCCATGCATTTCAGATGCATAATGCAGCATGTCTGTATGCCCTAGAGGGTGCTGGCTCCTGCCAATACCATTCCGTATGGGATTATTCAAGTGTAAGAGAGTCCCAGATTTGACCCCCTAGCCTATGAACACTTCTGTTTCCGAGTGAACTTTTCAAATATTTCATTTGATTTGGGGATGACAGATGGTCTGCTCCCATGCTCTGACTCCCCAGACATCTAAGGAAACAGTAGCAGGTAGATGAGGTTCAGAATTTACCCTTGTAAACCATCTGAGTCAGCATCAATGCAATAAAACCACATTCCAAATCAGCTAGCAAGGTCCTCCCTCCGGGCTGGCTGCAGCGGCTGCCAAAGGAAAACAGAATGGCTTGCAGGTCTCCAACAGCACTGTGAAGCTTCAGAGCAAGGGCACAGACAGATCAGTGGACATCCTGACTTCACCCTTTGCCAGCCAACCTCTCCCCTCTTTGCTGTTCAAAGCAAATGTACATTTAGCATCAGCTGGCAGAAAAAAATGTGCAGACTACACAAGGTCAGAGACTCTCGTATTTCCCATGATCTCAAGCCTGCAGAGTTTTCTTAGGCTTCATCATCTGCTACTGGAACCACTGCCTTTAGTACCACGTTACAGATATTGCCACTCCCTCTTAAGCTGGAAGTTTTCATTAATGGCAATAGCCACCATAAGAGACAACTTTCTGGGCATCTTGGGTTGCAGCATTAGCTGCTCAGGTTATGAAGGACAACTGACTGCTGGAAAACTCTACCTAAACAGAGAGGCACCTCACGGGGGAATCATATGCAGAGCAACGTGCATGTTTTTTCACTGCAGAGTGTTCTGTATTCACACATGAGATCTGGGTGGAAAGGTAGTTCCCAAGCCCCTATAAAACAACCTCGGCCTCCCAACCTGCATCATATTCTCATTTTGTAACTACTACAGTCAATGACAAGATGTCTTCTCTCCCCTTTAAATGTGATCACTTGCTGTGAAGTAATTAATACCACCTTAAATGGTGTTTATATAGATTAAAAATCACCCTGCAAATTCACTTCTTACACCTGAGTTTGCAGGGCAGGGGTCCGTTTGTGTCAGTCTGAGACTGGTTCATTGCTGCAGGACCGCACTGGTGGAATTGCAAGCCCCATACCAAAGGAATCAGACCTCTGCCTTTCCACTGCACACCAGTGTGGATTGGTACAGCTCCAGGTACCAGGCAGCTGCAAACAAAGCCCAGGGTGTGCTGCAGGTAGAAAGAACCCAGCTGCCACCATCAGGACTGCTGGGGCAGGATAGGTGAGCGCAGGATGTGCTCAGACCTCAATCCAAACTAGGAGCCAGGAAATCTCTCGTCAGGAACACACGACAAAGGAAATAAATGAGTCTGCACGATTTAAAAGACTGTTAGATGGAAATGAGAGGCAGAAGGGGGAAGGATGCCAAACCGTACGTAAGAGTGGTGGCTTGCAAACTGCTGGGAAAGAAGAGGTCTCCAGGAGGATGTGCTAAGTTTTGCTTTCCCGGGGTGGGGGAGAGACAGCGGATATTTTATCCCACAAAACCTTGTAAAGACAGGGAGGACTTGGCTGCAACCCGAAAAGGAAGGATAAGGCAGGAGAGGGCGCCACTGGTTTGCTGGCATCTCCCACCTCAGCTGGCAGGCTTTGCTGTTCCCTGCTGACACAGATCCAATCCAAAGCTGGCTGAACTGCTTCCACCAAGTGCAGCGAACTCGGGATGAAGTGGTCGGCAGAGAGATCTGAGTGAGGCATGCTGAAACTTCTCTTCTAGGAGGGGCAAGTAGCGCTTTAACATCCGTTGTGGGGTGTTATCCCAAGGACAGATTTCTCTTCACGCACACCCCAATACCAAGCTGGCTTCAACCCACAGCCATCGCATAAAACATGCTCGTGGTCCGTGCAGCACGGAGCAGCTGCGGCTCTGAGGCTCTTGGGGCGTGGGGGTCACACAACACTGTGGGGCACCGTGCCCTCTGCATCCCTCTCCACCTTCCCCCTGCCAATGGCTGCAGGAAGCAAGCCACAGCTTGGGCATGAAGGGAGCGAGGAGGCAGGAGGGTGGGCAGATCCATACGGGCTGCGAGTCCCTTTGTGCTGCCACTTCCCACTCACATTGTGACAGCTCGGCTCCAAGCTCCGTCAGGCTGATGCTGCTCCCCAGCACTACAGGCAGGGGAGGAGGAGGGAACGCTGCTGAGGGATCTGCACTTCATCCTCCCCTGTCCTGCAGGGACGGGGCTGTGCCCGGCAAGGCAGCCTTCCCTCCGTGGATGGGAGGAGCAGTAGCGCAGTCACTGGGAGGGAGAGAAGCGCAGGGGGGTTGGAGAGTCCTCATTTGCAAATAGGGTGTAGGACTGCTTTTTCCTTGCTTGGGGTACACCAAAGAGCTCACATGCCTCACCACACACTAGCTGCACTCAAGTGGTGGTGAACAGCAGCAAACGGGAGTATTTGGGAGGAAGAACCAGAGTGATCTGGACAGGGAGGGCACTGCAAATAATCCCCGAGTCTCCCTGCAAAGCGTCAGGACCGTTTTTGAGAGCCGGCACTCGCACTCTGGCAAAGGCGCAGCTGGAGGGTAGTGCTGCGAGGGGTGGGGGTGTGGGGAAGGAAGGAACGGGGTCCAGCTTGGAGCTGCATAGTGGCTGGGGCTGAGGATGGAACAAAGCCCAGCAGACAGCCAAGCTGAAGGAGTAAAAGAGCAAATTCTCCCCGAGGGATTTTCCTGCTCACCAATGCAAGGCAGGCCTGGCAAAGGCCTCTGGATCAGGCAGAGCTCTGGAGAGGACTGAAGGTTCCAGCTACTGGAGGAGGCTTTGGGGGAGAGAATAGAAGGGCTTTTCTTCTAAGGAACTGTGCCACCACCTGCCCACTTCTCCTCACCCACTGCAGGCTACTGGTTGTCCTCACCATCTGCAGGGCACCCAGGGGCCCTCCTCAAAGGATGGCTTCCTTGGCTCACTCTCAATACCAGCCTGACCCTTTAAAAGCAATGATGTTGCTGCCTCTGAAAGTAGAAGATGATTCCAGGTGAGAAAAGGCCCAGTGTGACTACAACATGACCCTTTCAGAAAGGATACCCAGCCCTGGTGTTGCTTCTCGTCGTCAAGAAGTGCAGCAGCATCTCCCTGCTCCTCTCTGCTGTCTCTCCTCGAAACCTGCAGGTGCTGTGTTATTTTGATGCTGCATTTCTTTCCCTGCTTCTTTGTACTACCTCACTTCTTTTCCTCCTGCCAACCATTCTTTCAAAAGTGAGGGCATCCAGGCAGCACCTGGGTGTGTCCCAACCCGCACACACTCTGCCAGACCAGCAGCACAACAGTAGGGTAGGAGATCCAGCAGTGTAGGAGTTAAGCTATTCTGCTCTTGCTGTCCGGGTCTCTCCCTCCCATCTTCTCCCATGAAATAATCAGCGGGTTTTAGCCTTGCAGGCATGCAGAGGAGATCCAGCTGCTCTTGTGCAGGCAGGAGTATCCTCTAAGCTGTTGGGGAATGGCTGTCTGAAGGAATAATATCCAGGGACACATTCAGAGTTGAAAGGTAGAATTGAAAGAATAAGCAACTGGAGAGAGCAGAGAGGTGCAAGCTTATTCCAGTGACCTTTAACACTGAGGCCAAGGTCTCAGTGTTTGTATATCCCAGTATTTTAGTGGCAGGACAGATTGTTTTCCTGAGGTCCTGACTTTTAAAAAAAGCAAACATGTAAAGAAATACTCATTTTTTGTGGAGGAGATAAGAGCACAGCTGAATATCACTCCCTGTCTCAAACTGAATTTCCATAGGCGGCTCAGGAGATGAGTGGCACACAAGAACATGGACAGGAAAAGTGCATTTTTCAGCACCAGGTCATAGCAAGCAATGAGATGCAATGGGATTTCATCTGCCTAGCTGGCCTGGCAACCAGCCAGACTGGGATAAGGCAAGAGAGGCCATGGTTTCACAGTGCTGTTAGCTCTCTTTTGTCTGAAAGTCTAGTAGTTGCAAGACTAGAGAGAAGCATCTGCCTGAGTACCTCCATCCCTTTCCCTCTATGCCATCAGATTACTAAAATCAGCTAATTCAAAGGCAGAGAGAAGACACAGAGTCTGGTGCCAATCCACTGCATGTTTGCTGACATGTTAGAGCACACAGAGTTTGCAGCCTTCAGCCATTCTGTGCCCACTGACACGAAATCGTTAGTTCAGATGGCATGGAAGAAATTAACAAAGATAACTAACTTCTGCCTCCTCTGATAAAAAAAGCTCAGAGAACTCGAACGAGGCAAGACAAGACAGCGATTCATAATGTTCAGGGGGAACGGGAGCTTTTGCCATGATGTGTAGTGACACTGCAGAACTGCCCACAGCGGGATGTGTTGGATGCTGGACAGGAAAGGCTGGACAGATTCAGGGCAGACAAAGCCACCATAAAATACAGAAACCATACATTGGGGGAGGCTGTGAAAACCCTCACATTCTGGGCTTGATCTGTTCTTAGGCTCTTCTCCATGTGTCTGCAATTGCCCACTGCCAGACACAGGTGACTTGGAGGCTCTCACTGTACCCAAGACTCACTCACAACTTTTACAACTGCTCATTTGCAGCTGTGTCAGGGCCTGGAGGACACAGAATCAGTAAGGTTGGAGAAGACATCTAAGGCTGTAAAGTCCAACCATTCACCCAGCACCTGCCATGTTCTCCACTAAACCATATCCCCAGTTGCCACATCCACATGCCTTTTGAACACTTCCAGGGATGATGATTCCAAGTCTTCCCTGGGCAGTCTCTTTCAACACCTGACCACCCTTTCAGTGAATTTTTCAGAAGTTTTTCCTAATACCTAATTTAAACCTTCCCTGGGCAACTTGAGGCCATTTTGTCTCATCCTGTTGCTGGTTACCAGGGAGAAGAGACTGACCCCATTTCTCTACAATCTCCTTTCACGTAGCTGTAGAGAGTGACATCCGTTAATTGATCCATCCCACCCCTACACACAAACCTCTGCCCAGGGACCCAGGAGCCCCATTTACATTCATCCTTGGCCCTCAGTCCTGTCCTGATATACACTGTAGGAGTAGGCAGGAGGCTATAAGGCAACCAGCAAGTGTCAGACTCGCGCAAGAAAGCCCAGGACACAAGAGCAAAGCCAGGGTAGTTTATGAGAGCAACAGGCCCCTGAGGGGGAGGAGAGCCCTGCAGCTGAAACTACAGCGAGATTTGTCCGTCAGTCAGAAATGAGACACTATGGGAGAAGGACTGGGCACTGAGGGCCCACACTGCTTCTGTGTTGGTAAGGGACACTTCACAAGAGCTGAGTTGCTTTAGTTAGGTCATTCAGCCAGGCAGGAGGATGAAATTGCCTTTCTCCTGCAGGGATGGTGTTTACCAGAAGCTGAAAACTGCTTTTTTGTTTTGAGTTGAGGTGTCGGCTGCATCTACAGATGCTGTTTTGTTAGAAGGTCCCTGCAGGTTTTAGACTGACCTCAGAGCCTCTAATCTTGCTAAAAGTATCTGCTGCACTCAAATAGGCTGCTGGAAATGCCATGGGGTGTTTGAACTGACTCCTCCAGCTTCACTAGGGCATCCTTGAGGCTGACAGCCTCAGACCTCTCTGAGATGCTCCAGCTGCAGCACCCAAATAAAATGACCAAGTCACCAAGGCACATGGAGCTACAGGCACAGCAAGAGCGGTGGGAGATCCCCCATGATTCTGGATGGCTTGTGACCTCTTTTCAGAGTCTATTCTCCCAGCTCTTTGTCAAAAATATGAATTGATTAAGTGTTGACAAAAGAAAATATGGTTTTAAGTGTCTTTTTTTCTCATGAGTCCCCTTCAAATGAATTCTCTTGGCATCTGTGATGTTACAATTGCATTAACTCACCCATTTCTGCATAACTTCAGAAGAAAAGCGAGGTGATACTCAGCTTTATTTGTAATGAAAAAAGGCCAAGCGGAGGAAAAAATACTTCATTTCTCATTCCCCCCCCAAAAAGGGACAAGATTTCAGGCCTCCTTTTCACAACTGATTTAAGCCTTCCCCATCACCCAAAAGAGTACATGCTCTTTTCCCATGGGGAGCTGACCTCTCAGGAGGGGGATAGAGTTGTTTGAGGAGGATGCACCTTTTCTTGCTTGTCAGAAGGGCAGCTTCAGTCCCCCTTGCTTGTTGTGCTCCAACGTGGTCAAAACCCAAGGCCCATGGTGCTCTGCACTGTGCAAACCCCCGGCACGAGGGAGGGAATGGGGGACGCAGTAAGTTTTGCTCAGGTCACCAACTTCAGCACTGAAGGGGGGAAAATTCTCACACAGCTGTTGCCTTTTGTTACCAGTCCTGTTTGGCTGACATACAGCTGTTTAATTAGCATTTCCTCCAGAATTTGGGCCTACCACCTCCCCAGAGGCTAAAATTTGGATTATCTAAGGCAGGGAAAGAACTGAGAACGGAGGGGGTTTTTACTGGAGGCCTGGGAAATTGGCTGTTTGCGAAAGTCAATCATATCAGCATAACACACTAAAATTTTGTAAAAGCTACTGGCCACACGACCAGTTTTAAACCCGTATCCTCCTTGCAGGCTGGTGACTGACCTCAAGTGGAATCAACAAAGTCAGGAGTCCATTGACTGACATCACCATTAATTCAGCTGCTGTCTGAGATAAGGAAAGGGTATTGTCTTGGCCTTAGCCAGGAGTGAATTATGCATGTTTACAAATGCATCTCTCCATGGCTGTCACCACCTCTCAGCAAAAAGAATAGCAGAAATAGAAAATACCCTTCAAACAATGGAAGTGGAGTGATTTTTTAAAAAAATCAGTGCTGATTGTGGTGTCCTGGCAGCATCCTTTGGAATTTGTTTAGTAAAGGCTTCAAAAAGGCTGGGCTGGCAAGATACACAGCTCTGGACAGATGAACCCACCTAGAAATGAAGGCTGCCTGGCTGCAAAATACCACTTGCTGCAAGTCTTCCACAGACCAGGCTCGGCTCCCTACCGGTCCCTGGAGTCTCATGACCTACAGAATCCTGGGTCATGGCATAGACCTTTGGTTTGCTCTGTTTTCTTAAAGGAAAAAGAAGACACTGCATAGGGGACTGAGTGAAAGGCTTGAGCATGTGGGGGGAGGTGATCAGTGGTCTGTGTCTTTCTCTCTGGGATAATACATTCCCAGCCACTTGATGGTTTCAGATCTGCTGACATCAGACTGTTAGATTATTGGTAATTTGAGAGGCTGGGAGAGGCAATTTATAATGTTTGCACCATGCCCAGTAAAATTGTTGATAGCTCTAATCATCATCGTAGTAAAAGGAAATATTAGTAATAAAACTAATCTTTCGCTCAGGACTTCAGCACCACAGTGAGGAGAGTTTGCATTACATGCCTTCAAAAAAATGGACTTCTCACTCTCTCCTTTCCCCTTTTTCACTCTCCAACAAAACAAAAATCTCCCTGAGAAGTTTGCAGCATGGAACATGTGACAAACATGAGCAGTCTGAGCTCTCTGAAAAGCAATGATACAACCACACACAGTGGCAGTAGCTTTCTGCAACTAGTTTATCATTAAGCTCTGAGGAGCATCTCACATGTCAGTTTGTCAGAGTTCCCTTAGAAAGTTAAATGGTGCACACTTTATTTGTAATTGGATGCAAATTAAGATATCACTCATGAGAGGGCTGAAGTCCTGGAAGGGCAGATTGCATGCAGTAAACCTCAGGATTTGAATAATGTTGGAATATGCTGTTCCTTTTTAGAGTTTGTTTCTGTCCTCTGCCACCCCAGCAAAGTGAATAAATCAGTCTCTTCCCCCTTCCTGGAAAGTAAAAGGCAAAGACTCAACAACTGCTGATGAAGAGCATTTGAGTCATTCACAATCTGTGGATTGGAGCTGTTCAGTCCAAAATCTGAAAGGCAGGGATGTCAGCAGCTCCATAGGGCTTGGAGCAGGGACAGCCAGCCTGAGACCTTGTGTCTTACTAGGCAGGCAGCCTGCCACATCCTCAGTGGCTGAAGAAAAGCCCTGGATCTGCCCTTGAATTCAGCTGTGAAGAGGGAGATGCCTTCCTTGTGCTTGGTATGGGGTTGGGCTCCGAGGAGAATATACCCAACCTCCCTTGTGCCCTGAGCAACAAAAGGTCTTGCTTAGAAGCCACAAGTGAGCAAAAGCAGCTGGAAGAGATTTCCCTGGGGTTTTCCTTGCCAATCAGTGGACCACAAGAAAAGGTCTTGTGCCTCCCTTTGCCCAGCCTTGTGGATGCAGACTGGCAGATTCCTCCCTTGTTTCCCCATACACAGAAATGCCTTTAGAAGGTGAGAAAATGCAGCGACTGGCGTTATCCCAAGGGCGCTCTGGCCTAAACAAGAGATGAAAGACAGGCTTGTCCCAGATTCATGGAGTAGCCATTGGCCAAGGATGTGTTGCTGAGGAGAGACCTCTGAACTGCTCCAGAAGGAATGGTGGGATTCCTTACTTGGCTCCACTCCCACAAAAAAAGGTTGAATTCTGCAGGCACTTCCATAATAAAGGTGGGTAATACAAAGATGGAGGCCTCACTCAGAGCTTCCAGCTGGTCTCTAGTCAGTAGCCATTTTCTTTCATGCCTTTCACACACCTCAAAGTGCTCAAATCCACAGCCATCATGTCTTCCTGCCCTGATCCTGTGGCTGGACTGTCAGCTCACGTTTGTGTCCAACGCCGCATGATCAGTCTTGCCCTCACTGCCATTCTGCTGTCATTCTCCAGCACATGATCACTGGGTTATTTCAGGGGTGGTGGAAAAAACTCGCCCCAAAACCTGTCAACCACAGTGCTACTCATGCAGAGAGGCCAGGGCAAGACCATGGTCACCTTAGCAGGACAACCTGGGCTAAGATTGGTCTGGAGGGGGTTTGCAAGGACGTCCCATCTGTAGGGTAACATCCTATCTATGGGTGACATCCCATTGTTCTTTGGGATGTAAAACAGACTCTGGGTCAGAGGAAAGAAAGCCAGGGAAGGAGGAGGGTAGTGTATCCATACAGGTGTGTGGAAGAAGCTCCTCAGAGAGATGGGAGAGTCTCACAGCTTTCAATATCAGGCTTCCCTCAAGCAGAGTTCTCTCTTTAGCAGTAAAAGAGAATTAGCAATAACTGGTATTTTTGCTGGAAGGCAAAACAATCCCTCTAAGCAAACAATGACAGGTCACACTGGCTTGTGCAGCCTGGAAATAAATGTAAAAGATGGAGAGGCACAAAACAGATAGCTCCGCAAAATAAGGAATCTCCTCCTTGTTGCCTTTGATAAATACTGTGTTGTGAGGAAGTTTTTGCTGTGTTTCAGTGCAACAGCTGCCTGTCTTGTGGCTTCTTTCTATTAACAGGCCCAGGGGATTATAAAGCTGGAAGGGAACAGGGAAAATCCTCCCCACAGCACATGCACAAAGAGCTTGCAGGGAAATCAGGACCAGTTTCTGAATGCTAAGATTTGGAATTACTAGGAAGATGCTTTTCTCCCAGCTTCCTGGAAGAACCTGTTCTCCTGGGTGTCTCAGCCCCTTGGGGCATCCTGGCATCTGGAAAAGGGTTGTAGGCAGAGGACAGTATGTCCTCCCCTGCTGCCTCTTACTTTAGGGAAACTTAACTGAAAATCTAAGTGTAACAAAGCAGCTCCAAAAGCCGATAAACCTTCCTTGCTTCATGAGCAGCATATAAACACTCTGGTGTCGCACATCAGCTCTCTGTGACTGAGGCACCTTGTTCCTCACTGCAAGGCAGAAGCTGTCCCCTCACAGATGGGCAGAACAGTTTCTCAGAAGAGGCTTCATAAAGGGCCTCACCTCCCCCAAAAAGGCAGTGCTATCAGGACAGGACCCTCATGGATTAGAGATGAGAGGGGAGGCACACCTTCCACCTTCACCTTACATGTGGAAGCTCAGCTCCTCCATGTGCTCCGTTTGCTTCCCTGTCCATCACCTGAGCAGGGTCTAAGAGGGTCCCTGCCACCTCAGGAAGGACAAACTGAGTGACAGAGAGCAAGGCTACTGCCAGCTCACTGTCATTGTTTCCCCCAGCTCAGGCAAGACACAGAAACAAGACTACATTTGCACACCCAGACACCTTGTGTTAGTGCCTGTGACCCAACAGAGGGGAAATGTGGACACAAGATCGACACCACACAGGAACCAGGGGTCAGACACATCCTGCACGGAGTCTGGCTTGGTTTCCTCCAGGTGCAGGGTACGCAGAGGGAGATGTGCTGGTTACACTGCTTCTCTGGCACAACTGTCTGCACAGCACTGAGCATTTCCAAGGGAAAGGACAGAAAAATGGTGTCTGGGTTCTGTGTTGTACAGGCATTTAGGCACAAGCTGAGAAAAGGGCTGATAGCAGTAACACCAAATGGCACATACCTGAAGATGTCGGAGACATTTGTTCCAGTTCCCTCCTTCTCCCAGTCAGCTTCCTGAAACAAGTGCAGCAGCCATAGATACCTCCTTTGTAATAGCCTCCAGGGCACCACCAGCTCTCTTCTTTTACCTATATTACCTTTGTAACTTGCCTTTCTGCTTCCATTAGAAGTAAACATGGCCTTCCTTTTTCCATGGAGATCGTCTCAGAGGTAGGATCATATTCCAAATTGATGTTTTTCCCCTTTTTCTCTCCAGGTTTCCAAATGTTCAGGACTGAAACTTGGAGCCTTTACCCAGTACAGCCATCAAATCTTACAACTGTAATCAGTTTTGCTAACTGAACAAGTGAAGAAAATTTTGCTGCATAAATAGTTAAATTTCAGTATCTCTACAAACACATGGGGTCAGGATTATTTGTGGCCTGTCACAAAACAACCAGCTACTCATCAGCTAGATGCAGGTCATGCTACAATCCCATATTATACTCCTAGTATGATAGAAACAGGAGGTTGTTCATTAGCTAGCATTGGTCAGGTTCAGCTGATCCTTGTAGAGGAAGAACTATACAGTTTAGGCATTTTAAATCTCAGCATTCTTTTATCTTGGTTTACCAATAAGCAGACTATTCCCCCCCGCTTTTTTTGGCACTGCATATAAACCAAAATATGAGTTAATGTTAAGGTCTAGATCTGGGCCAATTGTTAACACTTGTGCTAAGAGAGCTCCATGCAGAAAACGATATGCAGAGCAGTTGCAAAAATCACAATGCGATCCAAAAAGCAGGAGCAGGTGATTTTGCTCAGGTCTGGGTTATTTCTGTAGCGTCTAACTCTTCCTCCTTGCTTAAGACTGTCAATATTTAATTCAAAGTTTTTAACTGAAAGAGCAAAATGTGGAGGGGCTGCTAAAGACCAGGTTCTGCACAAAGTTCATAAACCTAAGTGTGCTGGTGAGCACAGGAAATTACACTGTGATGGCAGAAAGAAACTGCAACTTTCTAATAATATTCTTACTGGCATTGAAATGCCAAACCTAGAGATAGGAAGAAATAAAGGTTTCTTGGGCATTGATCTACCTCATCTTGTTGGTAGTGCCACAGGTGAAGAAGATCAGCACAGTGGGTGAGATCTGGCTGGAGTTTAATAAAGGCTGCTTGAGTGCCAACAGGTGTTATCTTTTCTAAATCCCACTGTGGAGCTACCTGGCTATCTTCCCTGAGGAGACACTGGTTATCTGAGCTGATTGACCTTTGCAGTTCAGATTCTAGGAAGCATTACAGACAAGAAGAAAAAAAAGAAATGCAAAAGACATGTCCTCTGATGAATGCATTCGGGTGTTATTTTGAGAAATAGTAAATACTTATTCAGCTCTGTTGGCATGGAAGTGGGTGGGCAGCAGGGTCTCAAGACAAGACCTCATCAGCACAACTTTTACAGCCACAATGTATTATCTATATTCTGCTAGGATTTTTTGTCATAAAACATGTATCAGTATGTATTTGTTGTTTTGACTTGTCTGATTTTCCCTAAAATAATTATTATTGTCATCATACTGGTTGAACAGCTTTGCCACAGATAGAATTTTTGTAAAATGGTGACAAAACTGAAGTAAATTGCAGTATGTCTGTAATGAGTAACTGTAACCGTAGCATTTTGCAAACAGTGATGGCTATATTATAGGAGGAACTATATTGATCCTGTGAGTTTAAATGCATTTATTTTTAAATGATTAGTTGAATACCTGCCAGGTTTGTGGCCATCATTAGGTTTTGGGATTAATGGCTGCACCAAGGTGAATGAGTGGAGGCTGGGGGTGTGAGGTGGGCCAGTGCAGGTCCCCTGGCTGCGTGCAGCAGTGTCTTGCCTGCTGCTGGAGCCAGCAGCCAGCTCAGCACAGCAAACAGCTCAGGTGCACAGCAGCCAGGGATGAGATGGGAGCTGCAGATAGTCTTGTCTCCCTGTGATGGGTACAGCGGGTAGGAGGCACTTCTGCCCTTGGGACACTGAGTGATGAGATGTCCCTTTTCTGCGCAGAGCTGCGCTGTGCCTCACCTGGGCCAAGGAGCCCCAGGTCCAGTGCTCCCATGGACACAACATGATCCCAGAGAATGCAGGGCACCAGCCAGTGCCTGTGAGATGGGGGAGAAGCAAGTCTGCAAGGCAATCTATAAATGAGTAAGGGCCCTGCCTATGTCTTCCCATGTAGTAAAGGCAGATGAGGTTCTGTGTGAACTTGTCTCCTGTGCAGGGCCAGGGAGTCAGTAGTTAATTTTTCTCTCTCAGCTCTGTTTTATATGTATGTATTTGTTTAATAATGTTCGAGAATTAAAAGCGGCAGAAACCACAGCACATTTTCTGCTGCCAATAAACCAGTGACTTACGTGTAATTAAAGAGGAGGTAAACTCATTTATTTGTTGATTCAGGTTGGGCAGGGAGGAGTACATTGACTCTTCCTTGCCCAAAGTAGAATTGGGTAAACCTCATTCACTCCTGTGGATAGAAAAATCACTCTTATATCTTCACTTAAACTGTAAAAACACAATCAGTTCCACAAAACAGATGACATCTAGGAAAGCTCTGAGTAGATAAATTCTACTCTTTGCTGCATTAAGTCACAATGTGTTGTTTCTCCCACCCTCAGCAGGGGGGGAAGTCTGCCCTACAAATCAAAATTCTTACAGGCTTAATCTTTAATACCACATGGCAGCCTCCATCACGTGAATCTTTGGTCCAAGGAATATGCAGTGCTGCAGATAAAGACAGAGAGATCCTATTAAAAGTTAAATCCCCCACTGTTCACTGCTGTGCTCTGAGTAGAGGACTTGCAAAGTGGCAGTACTGCAAGTGGACAAGGCTGAGGCAGAATCTGTGGTCTTGAGGGTTCATTTAAGATAGGGTTAGCAAGCAGCCTTGGAGACTCAGAAGCTCATTTGTTCCCTTATCAGCTGTCAGTGTAATGCATCAATCCATGATTCTTCCCCCTGGAGAACCTGACTGTAAGGAACCTAAAGAACCTTTCCTGTCCTGGAAAGTATAGTCAGAAGGCTCAGTTCACATTGCTACATCCTATCCATTTCACTGGAAATATGTCCACCACTGGAAAAGGTTGGAGAAGGCTGGTGTTGACCAATGATGTTAGTTTTGGTTTAGAAAAAAAAAAAAGCTTGTATATAAATGCTACTGCTGTATCTCTCCCATTCCCGTCAATGCTTCTCCCTGCTTTGGATGGAGCACACCTTTCTCCTCAACAACACACACACATTCCTGCAAGGAAGGGCACACTGCAGGACCTAACCAAAGAACATGCAGCAGGTAGGTGTGACAGATGGGGGACAGCAAGGTAACAGCAAGATAATTAGGATTAGAACCATAAACAGCGGTGGTGGCAGACACTATGAGAGACACTTGAATTAAAATTGGATCTTTGCTTATGAAGGGTTCATTGCTTCCTGCCTGTTCTCACCAAAAAAACCCAAGTTGCTTTGACATCACAGTTAGTTGCTATGGAAATGCTGATGCTACCAAAGATAGGACTGCGCTGGAGGGCTATAAAAAGTCCTGGAGACCCAGCTGAGTCCGTACATATTTAGGAAAAGCCAGCACAGCATTTATTTTTGGCAGTGGCACAACAGCCCATTCATGTGACAGAATGTGACACCAGAAGTGGATAAGGGGATATCACAATACAACAGAGTGCCATGATGCTGAGGTGGGGAGGGAGGGGGCAGAGTTAGGATGAGGGGGAAAGTAGAGTAGTTGAACCAGTACCACCCTGGCAGTAAAGAATAAAGCTCCCAAAAAAAGAAAATAAATTTTAGAAAGAGGAAATGCTAGAAATGGAGCTTCTCTGTTCCCAGAAAGTTGTCATAGGCTTTAACAACCTTGTGAGAGAGGTCTCCTAGTTAATTTTAAATCTCAGTAAACACAGAATCATAGAATCGTGTAGGTTGGAAAAGACCCTTAGGATCACCAAGTTCAAACCTGATGCTACCAAGTCCACCACTAAACCATGTCCCTAAGTGCCACAAGTACGCATCTTTTAAACACCTGCAGGAATGGCGACTCCACAGCTTCCCTGGGCAGCCTCTTCCAATGCTTGATAACCTTCCAGTGAAGCATTTTTTCCTAATATCTGATCTAAACTACCCCTGGTGCAACTCGAGGCTAGATTTACTCTTGTGTTATCATTTGTTACCAAGCAGAAGAGGCTGACCCCCACCCAGCTACGCCCTCCTTTCAGGCACTTGTAGAAAGTGATGAGCTCCCCCCAGCCTCCTTTTCTCCAGGCTAAAGAACTTCAGCTCCTTTAGATGCTCCTCATAAGATTTGACTTTGCTAACAAATACTATAGGTGTTATTCACAGCTGAGATGTCAGCAGGTCATCATCAGCATCATGAATACTTTTAGACCTGGTTAAAAAAAATACTTCCCTTTTCAACCCTCCTTTTTCTAAACAAAAAATTTTTTAAAAACAATACCTGAGCTTATCTGCCTCTCAGCTGTTGAAAAATGAGGAATGATAACCTGAGCAAAATTCATCTGACATTGTTGTCATCTCTCTGAAGGAGATGGGTACAGAAGCATTGTCCCTATGAGAGGACATCACTGCAAACCAGCTGCTCACCAAGTTTGTTGGGACACTGAGTGACATCACAGGCAGAATAGACAGGTCCACCAGAGACATTTCTGTGCCCAAGAGTCTGCTCCCTGTCTGCCACACTGCTGGGGTCTGTCAGTGGATGACAGCTGGGAGCATGCAGGAAGTCTCTGGTGGGCTCTGCTCTGGCAGGGCAGGTGTGCTGTACAGTGGGTCAACCCAGGCTTCACAGATGATTCTTGATGCTTTTGAAATCCATGCCATGACCGTGGCTTTCAGGGTAAAACATTTTTCAGAGGAGCTTCTACTCCTGGGCAAATGCGCCTTTACCCGTGTGTGGCTTCATTTGGGCTGCTATCTTTATCCCTGTTCCAGAAAACAAATGGAAGATTTGCCTCCAAAAAGCCTAATGCCAGCAGCATTTTCATCCTCCATTAAAATACCTGTGGGCTATTGATATCAGCCAGTAGTAATGGGTGCCCCTTCCCCTCCCAGCACAGCTGTAACACTTCAGCAACCACAGAATCTTTACTCATGTTCTGCATCCCATCCAAAAAGCAGGACAGCACTTCCTTCAGATACCAGTTTGTTCAGCACTGCATGAAAAAGGACATAAAACCAGAAAACACTGCTTGGGCTTGCAAGCATGGTCCCCAGTTTCACAGGCAAATCCATCACACCCATCCATGCTCCCATTAGGCTTCATTTAAACTAGGCAAAAGCAGGGAGAAATGCTACACTCACAAAGAATGTTTCTGTAGTCCATAAAACCACATTGCCTGTGATAGGACTGAGCAGTTATGATCGGGATGCTGCAGAAAAGCTCCTCTGGTCTCCCATCCTCTGCTTTGTTTGATGCCACAGCAATTTAGCAAGGGCAGAAATTACTCTCCACCCCTGCAAGCTCAAGAGAGACCTGTAGCACTTGTATAGAAATGGAGAGTCTGGGGGGAAAAAGACAAGAAGAAAACAAACTAGATTAAAACCCAGTTTCTCCATTTATGAAATTGTTGCATCAGTCGAAGATGAAACCTTATATAAATAGAAGTCAGGGAACACAAATTGCTCCAGTGCACGTCTTTGTTGGAAATGTTTTAGGACATGTGCTCTCCCTTCTCAGGGAAAGACAAATGCCTTTGTTGTAGACTTTGGGAAGAAAAGCAAAGGCATTTATTCTAAAGCTGCCCAGCACCTGAGACATACCTGAAACAGCTAAAACCCTTCTAACTTCTTGCTTAAATCTAGACATACTCCTATATATCCCAAACAAACGTGTCATTACTTTCTCTCTTCTCAGCTAATGTGTACACAGATGCAGGATTTACAGACAGGAATCATCTCTCCTCCTCCATTCCTGATTACCTGGCTGAACAGCCACAGCCTTTCTGATTTCTGCACTTAAGATAGCATCTTCACTCCTTGATCATCTCCGTAACCTTTTCTTGTGAATACTCATTACAGCCTGAATTAATCCTTCTTGGAAGGGGGAGTGNGTCCAGGGATCACGAATCACTCTCCTCACCTTATGCTAAGGAGTGGAATGTTTCCGTCTGAAGAAAAAAAAGTGAGTCATGCCACTTCCTACAGGGGCAGATAAAGATTTCTGGTTGGGCAAAAGGCAAATGCCGCTGGCAATCATTAGCCACAGATGTGCTGCCATAATGATTTGGGTGGCATAGACAGACCTTATTTTATTGTTTCTGTTTCAGAATTGCAGTGATTCATTCAGAATGAAAAATGGGAGTGCCCTGATTTAAGCAGTATCACTGAAGCAGAGACAGAAATATGTCTGAAATGAAGCTGTGAGTTGCTGTGGTTTTTTCTCCTCCACCTTCTTTCCTTTCCCTGTCTTGTTGACTTATGAATTACAGAATCACAGAATATTCTGAGTCGGAAGGGACCCATCAGGATCATCAAGTCCAACTCCTGGCCCTGCACAGGACATCCCAGGAGTCACACCATGTGTCCGAGAGCATCGTCCAAACACTTCTTGAGCTCTGTCAGGCTTGGTGCTGTGACCACCTCCCTGGGGTGCCTGTTCCAGTGCCCAAACACCCTCTGGGTGAAGAACCTCTTTCTAATATCCAACCTAAACCTGCCCTGACACTTCAGGCCATTTCCTTTGGTCCTGGTCACCACATGAAGTCACACAGTATAAGTCCATTTATTGCTCAGTCCTGTTTGCTATCAAGCCTGTTTACCTTTTAGGAGATGCACAAGCCAGGTAACAGGACTGCAATTTCTAAAGCATGTTTGTTTAAACAGGACCAGTAGGAACTGTCAACTCAAGAGCAACTCAGCCAAGTCTGTAGCACCCCCCCTACCCCATATCTGGCCGGCCATAGTCTCCTCACCACCAAGGCCAGGCCCAGAGAATCCAGGGAAAGCTGCAGGACACCCTGCCCGCTGTTAGCAGACAATTCATTTTCCCAGCGCAGTCCTGAGCCACTCTGCCCGTCCTGGCAGAACCAAACCACACGCTCATGTTTGCTAAGTCCGCACAAACAATTCCCTAAAGCACCCAGCAAAGACAAGCACGGGGCCCCCTTTGAGGGAAAACTCCCTGCAGAAGCACCATACAGAGGACTGTTCTCTCCTGCAGCAGCAGCCCCCTCGTGTCCCCACACTGCCGGGCACCAAGGGCAGGAGGAAGGGTGTGTTGGAGATATGACCAGATGCTGTTTCCAGCAGAGGAAGGGCTTGCAACTCCACCCATGCATCTCTCATGCCAGAGTTTTTTCTGTAACAAAGCACTAAACAAGATGCTTCTTGTGTCCAGTGTGGATTCCTGCCCCCCGAATCTGTCTCAGCTCCCCCTTGTAGCTCCTGCTGCCCTTACACCGAGAAGTGACCCGCGTCTGGTGCTGCTACCAGAAAGGAGTTCCAAGCTTTGGCCAAAAAGAGGCATACCTTTTTGTCTCAGAGGCATACAGGGACGCACAGAGCACACAGAGGAAGACTGAGCAGGCTTAGGGCTCACTGATCTGAGATGAGGTAGGCCTAAAGGATCCTAATTTAGGGATGTATAATAATTTTCTTCCAGCAATCTTCACAGAAATTTGAACACACACACACACACATACCCCATTAACATTATCAAGCCTTTATCTTTTAATATTTACTACTGGTACATCATCATTAGGTTCTCTTACTTAGTGCAGAAGCCCCCTAGTTTTTTCTGAATAATGCAAAATATGTGTGTAATGGCTATGTTGCTATTGCTTCTGCAATTCTTTTTGTGGAAAAATATGTGCAAGTTTTACCAGTAGTAGTGAAGTGTGCCTCACACCCTGGCTCCCCTGAGAACCAGAAAGCAAGTTAACTTCATCCTGTTAATTTCCACTCTGCTGTTCACAAGGTATAAAGATATAACCAAAAATCATTCAGCTGCTCAAGAGTCACAAGTTCAAGGACCCTTAATTCAGCTCCTTGGATGAGAAGCATTCTTTTTCTGCAGCTTGGTGTGTCACAGCCGTAACAACACAAAGCTTTACAAAGGTAAAGTCCTAGACAGGAAATCTGACGTCATGCAACTGCTCAGTGGGCCAGTGTACCAAGCAGAGCACATAAAAATGCAGAGAATTTCACCACAGAGAGCCAAGTGAGTCCTGCCAGGCTCTTTTAAAGTCATTAGCACTGTATTTCATGGTGCACAGACCCCAACATTGTGACGTTGAAATGTCACAAGTGGTGTTTGCTTGACAGACGAGACTGATCTCAGATGAACCTTTAACAAAAAATGGAAATTATGTACAAAATAAACTAACAAAGACTTCCACCAATTTTGTACTCTAAACTTGAAAAGTGTTCTGTCCCCTCCCAGTCTTCCCTTGCCAGCAACCAGGTTTTACCAGATTTTCAATCCCACGCTGTCCTGTCAGCGTGCAAAACTTTCCCCCTCAAATCAGATTCCCCACCCACCCCTTAAGTGTATAACACAATACTTGAGGTTCTTGGGACAAGCACTTGCCATTGTGCTCATGTGTCATTGGTTTTTGTCATTGTGCCAAGTCATATGAAAATAAAGTAATTTTAAGTACAGTGGGTGCAATTGTTACAAAAATAGTTGAATGGGCTATTATAGGCACAGTGCTTTCTTTTAAAATAAATGAGTTCTTGAGATATACTGTAGAATGTTTCTAAATTCTAGGTGATTTTCCCAGTCTAAATACGTGGGAATATGTGTGCGTGGGTTTTAAAGAAAATAAACTGATAATGCTTTGCAGCCTGCCTCCTGATGTCTCATAGACAACAGATTAAGAACTACTGTTCTATATCAAACCATACCACTTTTTAGAAACCATTTCAAATTTCCTTTCTTGCTTAAAAACCTGTAAAGATAGCAACCTGTAACAGACAAAATACCATAAGCCTTCAGGTTGCTTGAAAATCATGGTAAGTGTGGCACTTCCTGGAATTTCAGTCAGTCTTACTAATCTGCTGTTATGTAACTTTTTTTAGATAAATCCACAGTAGCAACAGATTGTTCAGCTTTGGAACTAACAACAAAATAATTCTGTGAATAATTTCCAACTTCTGAATCTGATCTCAATTTCCTTGTCCTGGGCATGCACTCACATTGTGTAGAGTTCATTTTTTCACTTTTTTTTATGACTCTGAGCAAGATGCAAGGAGCCATATCAGCCAGCTGATATCCATATGTCTGTTGACAGTATCTATCATTTCCAATATTGGATGTGACCGCTAGGGATAGGCTGGGCATATATGGTTGTCTCAGGTGATATCTGTCTCAACATCTCCTACATCTCCTCCATCAGTCAAGTGTCATCCACTCCAGTCCCATCTCATGGCCTCTCACAAGACACAGCCACAGGTTGGTCACATCCTCACAAAATATTTGAATTCTGTCTTTCTCCCTGAAATCGAAAATTGTTCACTGAGCAATCTCAGTCCTTTTTCCTGACAATCTCTGCTCTTCTGGGCTGGTCCATGCTTGACTGCTTTCCTTGCATTTGTGTTGTGCCTTCATTGATCTATGTCCAAAACAGAACTTCTCTGTGTCTTCCTTCTGGATATAGTCACTGCTCTTCTGCTGTTCAGTCCAGAAATTTCTCATCACGTGACCAGAGCAATCAGGGCTATCACAGGATATTTTGGCTGCCAGTTTAGTGTTGTGCTTGATCCCAACAATTAGGCAGAGGAACAGTCTCTGAACATGAATGGGGAGAGCAGGGTCAGTGCCCCTTGGCCTTCCTTGAGGGTTTGTGCACCTGTCAAAGGCCTCTCAGTGAGACCCCATTTTTACAGTACAAAAATGAAAGATTAAGGGGTGAAGCTTTGTCTCCTTCCTTAACCTGTGGCAAGCCTGCAGCCTTTTTTTTCTACCTGATTCCCACCCCAGATCCATATGGCCAGAGGAACAGAGATACAATGGCCTTATCATGGGTGTGAAATGTCTGATCCAGGCAATATGATTGTGTATTGACAGATGGAGCATGTACTGTCGTGCATAGTTAGGTGACTTACATCACCACACTACATGACTTACAGCTTAACTTTCTAACCTTTTCCCTTTGTCAGGGCATGCTCTGCCAGCTCAGGCACTATTCTTCCAAACAGCAGTTCATGGCAGATGTGTTTTTAACCTTTCCATTTTGACAAACACCTCACACTGACGGTGATATTGCCAGTGATGGAGTGTTTGCAACTCTTAATTGAAAAACCGTTTTCCAGTTTGATGCACCGTGTTACAATTCTAAAATCATCTTTCATGACATAGGAATCTCTTTCCTTGCTCTCTATGCACACTTTTCCTGCATTTTGTAAATGTTTTAACAGCAACCTGGGTCTGTTACAAGTTCCACATATTTCTTGCATCATTTGCCCTGATTGCCACACCACTGATATTGTTTTCTGCTTCTCATATTTCTGCCCTCCATCAAGCTTCATTCTGTTAAATTTTTCCTAATACAGACAGTTATGAGCACTGAGTGATCTTTTCAGCACCTTTATCTTCAGGAAAGACAGAGCATCCAGCATCTATCTGGTCAGTAAACTTTTTAATATCCCTTAATGATAGAAATAACCTCTTAGTCCTGAACAACTCTGTATTGTTTTCCCTTTGCTGTCACCTTCAGCTCTTCCACAGTAAATAACTTTTTTTTTCCTTTTGGCAAGAATACTTGAGCCCTTCCAGACTTCTCACAAAATGTCCTGCCTTACTCCCACACTCCATCACACAGCGTGATGGTCTCATGTCACACACCTGGGTCTGCACTGTTGAGCAGTCTTTCCTACTCCTCCAGATCATTGTCCCAGAAATTTTTAATTTCTATTTGACACAACCACACATCTTTTGTGTGTCCCATGATTCTCTAGGCTGCTCAGGCTCAAGAGCACCTTTCAATATTACCTCTCTTTCCAGATCTCTCACATTTTGTCTTGCTGTTTTCTTGATGAGCAAGACAGGTTTCACAATAAATCCTTCATGACAAATGAAAATAATGCATGGAATAAGATTTTCTTTTTTTAATCTGCTCTTCCCTTGATTTAGGCTGTCATCATACTCTGTCCCTGTGCTCTTTTGTTTGACATTTAGCAGCCTGGTGTGCTGAGACACACTTGAAGCCTACCCATATGCCACAGCTGGATCTCTGCAGAACTTGTCATCAAACATGTGCATCTCATTAAGTTTCAGGTTTCAGTGCAAACACACTGTTTCACTGGACTGTCTGAAACCTGCTCACTTTCAGAAGCTTGAGGCTTGATTGGAGTGGTAACTTCAGGTGGAAGTAATGAAAAATTTGAAAGTTTTGCTGGGATTCACCCCAATTTGACCCCAAAAGCTCAATTCTAAGCTTAATCTTAAAGGGTTTAAGATAAAGTACAGTAATCCGAACTTGCATGACATTAGAGATTTCCGGTAATGGAATAACACTTGAAGCTTCATAACGTATATGCCACTGTAATTCTGCTCTCCTCATGTAGCTCCAGATTGCTGTATAACCAAATATAAACATACACATTTTTCAGCAGTACTTGATAATGAAATTCTGAACTGATAGTTCACACTTGAAGAAACTGTTATTATCAAATGACAGCAATTCTACCTTTTCAGACTGACTATAGGGACTGGCCCTTGCAATATTGTGCTCAGCCAGTTCATCTCTTTGGTACGAATCTCATTTCACTCAGTGACACATCCATTGACTATGCACCCCTTATACACAAGAGAGAAGAAAAAAACTCTTCCAGCTTTGAGACTTTTCCCTACCTTTGTTGTATCGAATAGGTCTGTGTGTCAGAGTGTTCCATGCATAAACCTTCACCCAGTGCCATCCTGCTTAAAGTCAATATCCACATGCTCATGGCTAAGGGTTCCAGGAAGAAGTACTGCCATTCTGAACACAGTTTGCAACATCAAAAGATTTCCACATGGCTGAAAATTTTCACAGCTCCAGGAATTTCATTGTAACACAAGTGTGGATCTGTCAAACCAGCTCTGCCTCTCCTTTAGCGTATTAGTGTCCAAACACCGATCTTGGTAAAATACAAGCCAGTGTCAACACAGCTCAGAGCTGAAGAACTCGCCTTCCTCCCCTCGCTCCTGGCCTGCAGCTATGCTACTGCTGGATGTGCTCTGGTCACACAGAATCCTGTGTCCTCAGCAAGGGCAGCAGGGATGCTAACTTACACAAAACTCAGCTGCTTAGGGGCCAGAGGGGTTTTGTGGCAATAGGTTCTTTTTTGGGCTCAGTCTATGTTTCTATATGCTGTGAACTTCACTCTCCATGTGGCTTAAACCCAAATGACACCAAGTTAAACAATAATGAGGGCAATCTTTTAGCCATGCTGAACTGGATGAACTGTGGGGTTACCAGAGATCTCATGCCACCCTTAGCAGTGGACAGGATTGTCCCTGGGTTGTGATCAGTCACACTCTAGATGTTGGCTTCTATTTTCTACTGTCTCTCCTGCTCTGGCATCTTCAGTTCCCCATTTACAAACCTGTGTGTAACACTGAGGGTCCAAAGAACACCACTTCCAGGGCATATGTAAATCTGTGTGTAGGAGGAAGGGGGGTGGAGCTCTTTCAATTGCCAAAATGCTTCTAGATCAGTCTGTGGCAAATAAGATCTAAATTTAACGCTGCTTATATACACACACACATGTATAAGAGCAATCCTGGGTGCACAGATAGACTGGGGAATGAGAGGCTGTAGAGCAGTGCTGTGGAAAGGGACCTGGGGGTCCTGGTCTGTGGGAAGTTAAATCTGAGTCAGCTGTGCCCTGGCAGCCAGGAGGGCCAACCCTGTCCTGGGGGGCATCAGGCACAGCATCGCCAGCCGGGCATGGGAGGGATTGTCCCGCTCTGCTCTGCACTGGGGCGGCCTCACCTCCAGTGCTGGGGGCAGGTCTGGGTGCCACAATATAAAAGGGACATAAAGCTATTAGGGAGTGCCCACAGGAGGGCCATGAGGATGGTGAAGGGCCTTGAAGGGAAGCCACATGAGGAGCGGCTGAGGTCACTTGGTTTTTTCAGCCTGGAGGAGACTGAGGGGAGACCTCACTGCAGTTACAACTCCTTGTCAGGGGAAGAGGAGGGGCAGGCACTGATCTCTTCTCTGTGGTGACCCGTGACAGAACCCAAGGGAATGGCCTGAAGTTGTGTCAGGGGAGGTTTAGGTTGGGGATTAGAAAAAGGTTCTTCACCCAGAGGGTGTTTGGGCACTGGAACAGACCCCCCAGGGAAGTGGTCACAGCACCAAGCCTGACAGAGTTCAAGAAGTGTTTGGACAATGCTCTCAAGGCCCATGGTGGGATTCTTCAGGTGTCCTGTGCAGGGCCAGGAGCTGGACTCCATGATTCTTGGAGTCCCTTCCAACTTGATATATTCTGTGATTCTGTGATGTGTATGCACATACATGAACGCAAGGTCCATATCCTCTCATTTATGTAGCTACTGTCATCTTCAGACTATCTCACGGAATTAAAAACATCCTTCTGAGACAGGATAAAGGGGCAATCTTCCCTTCCTAATATGCTGCAGAACATATAGGTGTGAGCTGTATCTACAAGAATAACTCTCCGCAGCCTAATTTGTAAGTAGTGATTGAAACGGAATGATTAAAACCATTGTAGCAGTTTTACAGAGGCAAGTTTATGGACTCAGGTGGGCAAAATTCATTAATTCTTCCTGGGGCAGCCTACTATACCACCATCCTTAGGTTTATGCTAGCCCTGCTGCAGCAGGAGCACACCTTGCAGCACAGTTGGCAGAATGAGAGAAGCTGCCAGGTGCTCCAGTTCATGGATTCATGTCTCAGTGCAAAGTCCCCTTTACCTGTAACTGAAGCTGAAATGTTGGCCTGTGAACAAGGGGCAGGTATACACTTCCTTGCTTGCATTTTGGGCAATGGACAGTCCCATCCAGCAGCCATACATTGAGAGTCAGTGCTGTCTGAAACCTGTGTGGGCAAACATGGGTCACCTCATGTGGGATCTCCACGATAATTAGACCCTGGAGCTACTCTAGTAGCAGGGTGTTTCTGGACACCCGATTGTACTGTGATCCATAAGGACCCCCCATGGCTATCCTTCAGGGCAGGGGATTTTCACCAGGCAGCATTACTAACCTCTCTGGCTTCAGAAAACTAGACAGCTGGACTTTTGCACTGACCAGCTCTGTGGCTTAAGTTATTTTGCACTCCCCTGCCATGGTTTCTTAACTCTAAACTGGCATGTGCTGCCAGGCAGACAAATACACAAATACACTCCCCATTCGCAGCCCAAAGCAAAGAATCAGCAGCATTCTGGTTGTTGTGTCCAGATGAAGACATCAACAAAAGCAATAGAGCAGCAGCCCCACCTTCCTTCTCTCCCTTCCTCCCATGTTACTGTGCTCAGTGATAAAATTTACAGCCTTAGTATTTGGAAATGCCCCAAATGCCTTTCCCTTGGATACCACGTGCAAACTGAATCAGGTCTTAGTTAAAGAATGTTGTTAAGAAATTTAACAGCTCTGCAGAAACAAATGAAAATCACCCAGTCCTCTACCTCCTTTCCCCAGCCATTGGGACAGTCATAAGAGTGCAATGAGGCTACCACAGAACCAAATCTGCTGTAACCTCTGGATGGAATTCACTTTTGGAGACAACATTTCAAAAATGTAAAGGCTTCATTAACCAAGGAAGACTCAAGGACCACCAGCAGCAGAACAGGGAGGAGGGACAGTAAGATACACATACCTAATGATAAGGTTTGTGTTACTGATGGAGATCATTGGTGTAAAATGGAGCCCAAAGCACACATTAATTGTTGCCCAGCCCGCACTTGACAGCAATAAGGAATCAAACTATGTCAATCTGCTTTTTCACCTTGGCTTCCCCCTTGTCTGCTAGGAATTCTCTGTGGCCAACAAGAGCTATGATTCACGTTGTCCCCTGTTCCCTGAGAAACTTTTTTTGGCAGCCTTTTGGGCTAGGGAACATGAGAATGTGATTCTTTTGTCTTCCTGTTAATGATGAGAAGCGACAGAGCCAATCCATGGATTCAAATTCTACGATTTTCAAGGCAAGGTTTTAAGGCTCGAGTGGAAATCTGAGCATGCCTTAAACTGCCATGGAAACCCAACAACTTGTCAGCTCAGGAAGGATCACTGCTACTGTGTGGAGGCTGAGCTCGTGCCTGTTGACATTTATGCTGCCTGTCCACGGGTAGCTCACTTTCCAGGGACCCAGTTCTCTACGACTCCTTGAAGCTACAGGGATGGGCTGCGTTTCAATGAATGCTGAAGTAAGCACACATTTCCCAGCTCACCCCAAGGGTCACTGAACTCACTGAGGTTTGGCACAAACCATGGCATTCCCACAGGTAAGGGGGGGTTTACATTGCCAACTTCACCTTATCAGCTTCTTAATATGGAACACCTCTTTTCAAAGGGTGTTATAGCATAAGATTAATATTTTGTGTCTGAGGGCCCTGAAAAAAGAGAGTGAGTCACACATCCCTTTCCATCATGCTTTGCAAGATCATGCAATATGACTTCAAGCGTCACCAAAAAATACTATTCTCTTTCCTCTTAAGGAAAAATGTTTATTTTTCTTCTTTCTAAACAAGACTCAAGCTTTGGGTCATGGAAAGTTGAGCACCTTCTGAAAAGCAAGAGGCCAGCATGGCCGGTTTTCAAAGGGTAAAAACTTCTTCCCAGTGTTAAATAGAGAAGTTTATTGCTAGTCCTAAAATTAAAATCATGTTAGTTGATGCTTTGATTTTGTCAGCAAATAGACTATTTCCCTACAATGGTTTTCCAGATCAGACTGATTCTGTAATTGAAAATAAAATGATGCAGAGAAAAGTCAATAAGCCTTCTACAAGGTTCTGGTACTATCACCACCCTCTGTGTCAGTCAACAGCTCTTTGGTTTCACCGTTCAGTTAAAACTGAGATCGTATTGGCAGAGCTTGTGTTGTCTAGGAGTGTTCTAGGAACAGGGCTATGTGATTATATTTCTGATACTGTGCAAGGGAAGCAGGAGGCTGGTTTATGCCTCTGGGCCAAATTCAGTTCAGTAATTTGCCCTGCAGGCAAGGCAGATATCCCTCATGCCAAGTGAGACCACACATGCTTGTACTTGGGAAGATTTTGAACTTGCACACGCCTCTGAAATAAACACCTAAAGACTACATTGCAATCAAGATATGTCATTAAAAATCCTAAGCAGAGTTTAGAATTGCTGATGTTCAGAGATTCTTGAAAGAATAATGCTTTTCCAGTTTAAATACTAATATAAAAACTCAGAGCTTGTCACCAACACAGGGCCAAGTGGTGAGGACATGACTTTGTTATTTGAAAAGCGCAGTGCAGGCTGCTGTCTGCGCCTGTGGTCATACTGGAAAACAGGGAGTTCCAGGTGCAGCATACCCTAGACGTGAAAATGGACAAAAACATCCTACCTGCACCTTTCAAGGGAGTGAGGGGTTACTGCTTAGATCAGATGTTGTGGGTGAGTCTGCAAAAAGTAGGGATAGATAATAATGTGTACACTGGCATGATGGACTTCAGCAACTTCCAAATTTCTGTACTGAGATCTTACTTTATGCAGTACCATTCCTGTTTCTTGGCAGGAAATAGCTCATGCCAGAATCCAAAAGTATTATGATCCACACCCTATTTACAATACTGCAAGTAAAATGTTATGTCATTTGCCTTTGAAATGTTAATTATTTTAGCACCTAAGAAAATAGGATTCTAGGGAAAACAAACTGCTGATATGATCCAGAATTTGCTCTGCTATCCTGTCTTGGTGGAGACAAGTATCTAGGCAATTCTATTCTTCAGCCAAAAGTTACAAGATCCAACTCAAGACTTCCAGCAAGAAGCTTTGTGCCCTCTGTTAGATGGGAAGGGTGGAGCTAGGCAATAATAATGATCCTTTCTGATTTAAGCTGGGAACTCTGCCTTTCTGCAGTAGCCCCATGGGAACAATCACACAGATCTCTGAAAGCAGCAGGGCTTTCAGATAAAAGAGGAAGTAGTGGGAAGGCAGGATGATCCTCATGGCAGAGCTGACAGTGGTGGCGGCTGTTGCTTAGGAATGCACCGAAGAAGCAGAATTACAGAGTGTCTGGCAGTGCTTTCAAGAAAGCAATGGCTGAGGCTTTGCCACAGAGACTTAAAAAGCTGAATCCCAAGGGAAGAGGAAAGCAAACTGCTAGCATACATTAAATAAGTCCTTTTATGATTTGTTGGGGTTTATTTTTTCTTTTTTTCTTT
>VXBT01002712.1:0-34989 GCA_013400235.1 Oriolus oriolus
AAACCGAGCTCCCCTGTCCCTGTCCTCCCCAAAACCCGGCAGGAAACCGAGCTCCCCTGTCCCTGTTCTCCCCAGCCTTTCTCTGCCCCCACACCCCCCAGCTCAGGAAGGAAGGACTGGAGTGCTGGCTAGCTCAGAGCTCATTTGGACTACTCTGCGTTACTGAAATATTTCTAAAAGTTTTACCTTGAAAATGTCTCACAACAGAGTTCTCCACGACAAAGAAGCCCAAACTGGAAACTTTTACCAGTTCCAAGTGCAGTAGTGTTACAGAAACGTGTACTTCCCACGAAATGAGCCCAAGGCTCCCACTTGCTCTACAGCTGGGACTGGTGAAATGAGGAGAAGGATGGACAGAGCTAACAAACAGCCTGTGCCTTTCAGCAAGGCTGCTTTATGCTCCTTTCTGTGATGACCAGTGTAATGACCAGAAAAATTAAATAAAGAGGGTTTTTTTCGCTTTTATCCAGATCATAATTTCTTATTAGAGTTGAACAGATTATTTGGGATACCTTGGGATAGCAGGATAAAGGTACAGAGAAAGTTCCAGCCTTGCTGCAAATGTGTTTTTCTCCTTCCTTACACACTCTGCTGTCATAATTTCAGTTTTAAAAATAAACTGTAATTGCGTAGTTAGTTCCATTACTTTTTTTTGTGAAAGAAACCTTATTTCAAGATCTGGTTTCTGCTCCTCTGTTTGCGGCTGCGTTATCCAGAATTCAATTCCCGTAAGATATTGATGTGCTGGATTTCCAAACCTCAGTCACGCCAGATTTACTTTCCTTCACGTCAAACAGCGTGAAGGTTCAGGTTGGTAATTCTGCAGTGCTGAGAGGACAGGGGAATCAGGGACCAGTTTGTCAAGCTTCACTTGGAGAATATACCCGGACTACAGTGGGCCAGCCCAGCAGGGCCAAAGAGCAAGAGGGTTTTTTCCCCTCAAACTGGTGGAAACTGTACTACAAAGGAGCAGTGTTTAGGCAGCTGTGATCCCGTGCTCGAGAATTCTTAGACCTTGCCAATTCCGTAGCAAAATAAAATATCTTCAGAGAGGCCTAAGGACCCATCATCTTCATCACACAGGGGTGCGTGTCCAGGCAGGCACACACTCACCTACACACCTTCAACCCACCTCAGAACAAGAGAGCCTAGGTCAGAACCTCTCAGAGGTATTACAAAACACTGAAAGAAATTCAGAAGATTAAATACTGCCATGCATACCCAAATTTGTCCTATAGTGCTGTATGGTTATAGAGAACATACCCCACATGTGCTGCATTACAGCTCACACACAGTGAACAGAGTGAACATCTTCAAAAAGAAAGTTAACAGCAGGGGCCCAAGTTATGGTTAGTTTTTTCCCTTTGGTTTCCTTATTCTCCAAACAGGCTATTTTCAGTGCAAACTAAAATGCAGAGTATAAATAGGGCAATGCCATCCAGTAGCAGGAAAAAACCAGCTTATTACATTAATACTTATTAATACTCAGAAGGTAGCTATTTCAGTATGCAAAATAGATCTAATAATCATGTTATAAAGCTGAATAATCAGCTAAAATGTTAAAATTTAAGTCAAAGTAAACTTTTTAGGTGTTAATGAGGACAGGTAGCTGCAGTAACAGCAAAGAAAACCCCCCCAAGCCCCCATACGCTAGACCTTACCAGAAAAATAAATAGCAGTACAAATGTTTTTCTGTCATACTAGCCAACATGTATACCTCATTGAAACAAGATGTTAAGTTAAAAATGGTGGTAAAATTCAAGGAAGAGATGGGTATTCATACAATAACAAGCTCATCTGCAGTTACAGTGCCGATACAAAATCATTCTACTGCACACCTCTCTTCTTGTAAACTAAATTTAAGCCAAAGTTTTACACCAGAAATTATATCCTCTGAAGAAGTCTCTCATGCAAATGCTACTGGTAAATCACACCGTCTGGAATTCCCAGTTTTGCCAACTGTCACAATATTTGACTAATAACAACTGTGCTTGCCATAAAGCACTTAACAACAGGGGAAGGAACTGTTGCATTATAGATTACATTTCATCCATATCATTTTACACAGAAGTAGATAATTTTTGGGGATGTTTTCAATTGGTTTCATTGTGTCTTATTTTAATTTTTTTCGAAGTTGTCTTGGCTTCTAGCAACTTGTTCTTCATGAGCCATCCTATTAAATCAAGAAGTGCTGTTTCTTCTGATAATGAAGGATAACCTTTTATGATAGGTTAGCATATATTTGATGCTTAGAATTTGCTCAGTAATTTATCTAACCCTACTACTGTAATTTATCTATCTACTGCTGCCCTGAGGCACTTGAAAGAATAAATAAGAATAAATAAGCATAAATAAGAACTTTGAAAACTTCCACCACAAAATATTGCAAAAGAATTTCAAATCAGTTTCCAAGTTTTCAAAGTTCCATTCCCACTGAGTTCCCTCTCCCATGGATCCTTTGTACCTTTGTTTAGGATGAGCTGTTTCTTGCTTTGCATGATGACGTTGGCACTGTCGCCCGAGGGAGATGCCTTTGACATTTTGGGAGAGGAAAGAGTGTCTAAGTGACAACTCCAGACCTGAGCAGAGGCAATAAGCTGCGGGCAAGTTGCCCAACTTGAGCATGACGCACTTCATGATGGCTCTAAAAGGCTGAGTCTTCCTTGAGAAAAGACAAAGGACAGCAGTTGCTGGTAAGAGTGCTTCATTAGCTTTCCTTGGAGGATGCTTAGAGTGAATATTGATAATACCATTGTCATTGATAGTTCACTGAAGGAGAAGCATTTGTACAGAGCATCCAGCACCAACAGTGAGATCATGCATCAAATCAGACCTAATTACTGTCTGCAGTTTTGGAACGAAGAGCTGCATGACTCAGATGAGGAGAGAGAATTCCTCTCTTGCTACTTATTTCTCTCATAGGGAAGCACAGGGAAAGAGGAATAAAATGCATTAGGTTAATTCTGTAGAGAAATTCTTTTGTCATAAATACTCAGTTCAGCAAAGAGAAGTCCAGAGAAACAGGATTTGTAGTTCAGACACCTGAAGCATATGTTCAATAGTAAAGGCAAGTCAAATACCAGCCCTCTCTGTGCATAACAGGGAAGTTTAGAAAAGTTTAGCCTGGCAGGACCTCTGCAGGTCCTTTCCCACCTCTCCCACACCCCACCTGTGCACTCAGATCAGAGCATTTGAACTTAGGTGGGGATGCCAAGGGCCTTACCAAGCTTAGTTTTGGAATTCTGTCCCATGCCATCCTTGGATCTGTCCAAACCTGACTGGACACACTCCTGGACAAACTGTTCTGGCTGACCCTGCTTGGAGCAGGAGGATTAGACTATGTGGTTTCCAGAGGTGCCTTCCGACCCCAGCCTCTTTCAGAGCCCACTGTGTTTCTGGGCACGCTGTCAGCCCACCCATGGAGGGCCTGCTCCCCTTGAGTTAGGCCTGCAGCAGAAATACTTCTGTTCTATATGACTGATGTAACCAATTTAAAATTGGTCTTAGAAGCCACAGGATGTACAATATAAAAACTAATCTTCAACAGGAAATGCTAATAAAGAAAAAAAATGAGAAGCAGGTAAGTTCACGCCTTTCGCAATTGAAAATTATCACAAAATTCAGCATAATGAAAAAGCTTTAGTAACATTAGTTGGTTTTCATAGTATTTTGAACAGCATTTGAAGATGAAACCATTTGAGTAGAGAGGCAGAAAAGTAATGAACCTCAATTTGTTACAAACAGGCATTATCTTCTCACAATTAAAAGGAAAGAATATTGCCATAAATTTACCTTTTTTATTATTTTCAAGGCTCTATACAGTTGGATATGACACTTCATAGAGAATGGAGGTGAGGGGCCAGTCCAGTCAGTCCTTGCTCTGTGATATGATAAATAAAATTGGAAGTAAAGAAGACAAAATACACTAGATGGAGGGAAATAAGGGCTAAAGTGATGAGATTATATAAGGCAACTCCTGTGTTAGCATTCGGCAAAAGCAAAAGGCAAACGGGAAAAACCTTGCTAACACACTCAGAATTAAGCAGTTAGTTCCAACTGGAAGAGAAGATAAGTGAAATGGAAAAGGGTCTTCCAGTCTGCCGAGGGATCTGTGTTTAATATCAACCAAAGCAGTTTATATGTACCAAGAAGTCTCCAGATGGAAGCTGTACTTTCTCTGCCAAGACAGTTCTCTAGGGCACCATTGGATGAGGTCTTCCCAAATAAATAAATGTGAAATTCTGCAAGAGGGGGCAAAACAAATTTAAAAATTTAATTCCCCTACTAGTATCTTTGTAAGTTAACAAGATTTAACTCCTCTCTTTTTTACTTTTTCTGGCACAACAAATACAACACAACACATTCATCCATCTCACAAAAAAGAGAAAAAAAAAAAGGGCTGCATTTCATATCAGATGCTTTGCGTCAAGGCTGCTAAGGCTCATAAATCAGCTGTCTTATTGCCCTGGTCATTTCAACCAACGTCTGACCCTTTTGTTAACTCATGATTTATAACTGAAAGTTACTTTTTTTTTAATGCCAGATTTATAAACTTTACTGTGCTTGGTTTGATATAATATCCATTTTGTACACCAAGCTATAAGACAGTAAATTTATTGTCTATGAACTGTTACCTTGAAAAATTACATCAATGCAAAGTGGTTTCCATTTAGAATCAATGGGCAATAAATTCATTGGATTTTTTTTTTGAAGGGGGGAGAGAACATGATGATATTTATGAGATCATGAGTGGCTATATAATGGGTGAAACTGGGAGCTGAGGCTACAGTCAGACAGGAGTTCTGAGTTACAGGGTTAGACAAAACGAAACATCCAACACAGCCACGATGCATAAACTGATACTCTGCTGTCTCATTATCATCAGCTTCTCCTGTCCTCTCTTGTCTCTCCCCATCGTCAGTGCCAGTGAGATGTCTTATCAACACTCAGGTAAGAGTCTTTTGATTTTAATGGTTATAACACAGGGGCTGGAGCAGTAAAACCAGAAAAGCAGCAGGCGTGCTTTCCAAGGGGCCTCAATCTGTGCTGCTCAGCTGTAGGGAAAGCAGGAATGCATTCAGGACACCAGCAGCACAAGGGACATATCAGTGGGTGCTGGTCTTGTACAGTGGGGAGGTTGGGTGCCCTAAATTGTTACCCCTGCTGCTTTGAGATCCAGGAAACAAAAGTATGCATTGAGGAGAAAAAGGTGCCTTACAGCACTGAATGTGAGCTGGCATTCAGTGTCTGTCTGAGCATTCACAGGCATTGGGTAACTTAAAGAAACTTGGCTGTACAGTCTCTCCTGTTTGTACCCTTTGAAATGAGCTATTTTGTATTTAGAAAGGGGGAAACCTATTGCAAACATCAAGAACAGGCAAGTCTGTCTCACACTCCTATATACTGAGAATGCTATTTGTTTGCACTAATTCAGATTCCATTCGACCCCGGGAAAGAATAAATCTTTGCCTGAGAAAGTGATGCTCAAAGTTTGAAATGGCTCAGCAAAAATGCACAGCAGAGTCTGGAAGGTTACTGTCATCAGACCCGATTGGTCCTGGAAGACTTTCTGAAATGAGTTCTGAAAGAACAGGCAAACCAACCCAAAAGTTATTGCATAAAGCTGACTGTTAAAAAGTGGCTGTTCTTACCTGCTTTGCAACAGCTGTTGTGCTGGGTTATAGGTATCAGCAGTACCCAGTTTGCTTTGAAAATCTTGCAGTCACTAAGCCAGCATCTTCTCAAGCCTTCCACTATGTAATCTGCATTTACAGGTACCCCTGACTCAATATGAGTAATATCTGTCACATCATAGCTGGCTCTGACCATTATTGCATTAGTTTCAAGACACTGTGCTTCTTAAATCCTGCTTGCTAATATAAAGAGCCTAGGAGCAATAAGATAGAAGAGGAACTCTCTCAAAGAGGGTTGGGTTTGGTTTTGGGGATTTTTTTAAATCTCAAAGCAAATTTACCTGCTAGCACTGCTCTGATTTAAAGAATAATCCACAGCCACAGATCTGGATTGTCTCCACATAGCACTGGGAATTTTTTGTATTCTTATTCTGTGCCCCACAATGAAATCCCTGCTGTCCTTTGCAAATGTCCTTTTATGTAGTGAATAAACTGATAACATGCATGTCAAAGCTCTTCAGGTTCTTGATCTTTGTGCAAGTTTTTTCAGTTTGTTTTCTTACATATCCATGTGAGGAGCTACAGAGTCACACATGTCCCTGCAGGTCAGAGCAACTGAAACTCCATAGGGTCACCTACAAGTACAACTACAAAATTATATTCATCTACACAAATAGTGTTTGATAATGACACCCTCTGGTTGCCCACAGTTTTGGATGTCTGCTATATATTAGCAAAGATGAAATTTACTGCTCAGATTACAAAAATCCAAGCTACCTGGAATAAAGCACTGCTAAGGGCTTCTGTTGGCAACCTGCTACGGGGCAAAGGCTAGCCACAGAATTCTAGATTCTCTATGCATAGACAAATTAATTCTATCAGCTACCAGCAAGCTGTTGTTTTGGGAAAAGTAGTAACGTCTGTACTGGTACACATTAAATGAGAGATGGCTGAAATGCACTGAGAAGCATAGCTGCCAAAATAAGTTGTAAGTTTTCCTGCCTTTATTCCTGCCCTTCCACACCTTTTATTGCATTTAGTAACTGGAAAAGTGAGCAGATTAATAGGTTTTGAACAGGAAGTTTTGTCGTTATTCATAGGAAAGCTCCAGCATAGGAACTAGTTGATAAAGAAATGAACTAAAATAAAATTTTAAAAAATTATGTACAAGTCTCAGCTGTGTACTGGAAGAACAAGGTTGAGTACCTCAAGTAATAGGAGGGACTGCTGTTGGTCAAAAACTCTCTTAACAAAACATCTGCCAGAGAAATGAGAACCTGAGATTAACATCAGGAAGGTATCTTTTCTCAAAGCTTTGGAAGGAAAGAAACACAAAATCAATTATCTCCTATGTAATAATTAAATAAGGATGGATGATTGGTGCTTTCATGAAAATCTTCAACAGGTGGGGTCAACAGACCTGATCAGAAATCACCTGAGACAGACTGAAACAGGGATGCAAAGCAAAAGACTCACCCTATTCCTGTTTCTGTCATCTTCCTTTGGCAGCTGATGAAGATTCGAGGTTAAACCTGGAGAGGTTGGGCAGCCTCGGAAGCACCTCCCTGCTCCAGTTCCTGCCAGAGCTCCTGGGCACCCTGACTGAGGACAACAAAGCAGGTGAGGATTTACCACAGCAGTGGGAGGGTGCCCATGATCTGCACCTCCAGCTTCCACAGATATCATACCCCAGCTCCCAGATATTTGCTGAAATCCAACATCATGCATAGGCAACAAACAGCTGTCATTCAGTTAACTGGGACTTTGGGGAAACGTGCTGAGCAGCCATGCCTGCAGCTCAGCACTACCTGATGAAGTCTCCAAATGAGTTTTGCAAAACTTCCAGACAGCAAAACCAGAGCAAGGAGAAGATTGGCCTAAGAGGAGCTGGCAGACAGAACAAAATAGCAGTCTTACAAAATGTCAATACTTGCAGAAAGTGCAGAATCAACAGCAATGGATGGTTTGGGAAGCAATAGATGTTACCCTTGAACATTCCAGTCCAAGACCTCTGTCAGCTATAGCATTATGGCACATGACAATTGCTTGCCTAATTAATGATTTCTAAACGGTAAAGCATTTCATTGCATCTCCCCTCTAACAGGTCTCACCCCCAGCAACTACAACCCAGGGGAAAATATCAAAGAGGTAAGTAAATTACCATCTGTCACTGAAACAAAGAAAATAACACTCTACACTTTAAACTGCACAGAATTGTTACCGAGACATCATTTCAGATCCACAGATTTCATGAACAGTATAGACTAAAGTTGCATGCCACAGTGTTCTTTGAAGTTTGAATTACTCAGCAGTTACATAGGCAGGGGAGGGGGAAGAAAATGGAAAAGGAAAAAAAAAAGAGAGAGCAAGGAATCCAGACCATTTAGTACTAAACCCTCCACACTTCTGCCCCCCCCCCTCGGAAAAACAGCTAAAGTAGAGGCCAATTTCCAGCTTCATCAGCCCAGGCACCAGTATTTCCCAGCCCCCCCACCCCAAGCACAGGCTACACAGTATTATCAGATTTCTGATGAACAGTTAGGTACTTGGAGAACACCATCCCTGTTGACTTCTTGCTGAATCAAATGTAAATGCAGGAGACAGAGATGAGTTTTAGTGCAACATCTAAAGCAGAGGTCACACTGGGCAGTCCCCTCCTTGCCCCAGTCAGAACACAGGGCTGGGTGATCAGGAAGGGTGGGGGCAGTGCAGAGTGTACTTTCCCACTGGGAACAAGGATCATCCACCAGTAACCTCTCTAATGCTGTTTGATTTCAGACTTTCTATGGGAAGCATCCTCGAATTGCTTTGCTGGGACGCTTCTTGACCAAGGACAGGAAACAGTACAAGAAACGTGGGAATCTTTCTGAGTGCTTCTGGAAATATTGTGTGTAAACAGGAAACTCCCTGTCTGGTTGCATAATTTATACAGATGTCTGAAAACATGTATATAGATTCGCTTGATTTAAAATGAGAATGAAGAAACATGAAGGCAGCGCCTAACTTTAGACTCTATGCTACTTGGAAATGAATAAATTCTTGATGTTTTGCAATTATGTTGTGACCAATGTAGTATTTTCTTAGAGCTCAGCACAACAGGAAGAAAGTAACGTGGGAAAGATAAATACACAACACAAAGAGAACTTGGGCAGGGGAAGCAAGATTCCAGTGGGGTTCTGTGAAAACTCCCAGAAGAGTTCAACTGTGTCAAAGTCCAGAGGCAAGGGGACTTTCTCCTTTGTCACTTGATGTAGATTAGGGTGCCAGGAAGAAAGGGTCATTGTTTCATTCCCTGAAGATGTTGAGCAGGGAAGGAATGGCAGACTAACAGTGCTCAGTCCCCTCCTGCCATCCCCAAGGCACCACAAAAACAATCAGCACATGTCAGGATCAAGCATCTGCTCCCACTGCTGCTGGAGATCACTGTTTCTCTCAGTCACTTGTAAAAAGACCCACTAATCTATTTCTCTGCACTCTCCCCAGCCCCCAGCTACCCATGACAGTAGGGCTGCCTGTGCATAGCACGGGCTTTAAGAATTGTGTATGATTATCATCAAGCACAGTATGGAAGGTAAACACGGTTGTCAAGACTTTACACCCAGATTTGGACAGTCAGTGGAGGCAGGAATGACACCATTTGAAAGATTCTGTGGCTGTGACCTGCACTTACGTGCCTGCACACACAGGTGCAGGAAGGTGATACATGGACATAGATAATTCTGTGTTACCAGGGCAAGCCACCTCCTGCCTGGACGCTCAAGTGCGGTGAGATTTGTTCCCCTGAGCTACAACTCACTGATAATGTTGCTGTATCTTGGCATGTAACATAAATAAAGGAGAGGACAAAACAGCCGCTACAAAAGGCTTCTAGCCTGACTTCTTTGTATGCAGAGTACCACCAGACTCTCTCAGTCTGGGGTACCTCCTGACAGTAACTGCAAGAAATAGAGCTAAACAGTCAGGAGTCGTCTTTGGGGATGCCATTTTTGATAATATGCAGAAACTGTCTGAGCTGTGATCCCCTGCTCAATATAGATTTTGTATAAACCTCATGCCAATCAAGGCTCACAGGAAGTGTGAAGTAAACACCTAACAGTGATACAAAGGCTACATTGATCTCAATAGTACACATCATAAATCTCTGACTGTGACATTTAAACAAAGCCTACAGGCTTAAAACAGCTTGTTCACTTCACATAAATTATAAGACAGGTGATGCCAGCTGCAAAAGAGAAAAATGTCCTCAAAGTCAGAGCAGCGGGCTGCACTGTGCAGCTATTTGTAATCTGCTAAATATTCATCCTTCTCTTAACCAGTGGAGCAAGTCAGTGCCTCTCTGGAAATTACTCCTTTTCTGCTACCTCAGCAGCCAATAAAAACTTGTCAGAAAAGACTTCAAATTTATCTAAATGAATAACCAGCTAAGATAGACATATAGCCAGGGAGAAGTGTAGAGCCTAAAAACGCTGGGGGGAAAAAAAATATTTTCAAAAATTGCAAGCATAAAGCTAAATAAAGAATACCAGAGTGAATTATAATAGAAAAAATATTACAAGAATTAAAAAGTTCACTAGCCATCTACCTAAGAGAGTAAAGAAATGAAGAGCTGTCGGGTGTTGAGGATGGGGTCAAGACAAGGTAATTGAACTACAAATAGTGAAACTTTAGCTTTTAAAACTGCAAAATACTTACTAACATTTCTGGCATCTAAAGAAGCAATATCCAATCAATTTATTGCTCCAGCTAGGTCAGCTCACAGCAGCAGGGGCTGAGGGGGAATTCAGTTAATTCTAATATACCAGAATTTCATCAGAGCCTGAAACTTTCTCTCTGGAAAGGAAGGAGTTCAGACTGTCTTTGGACATCACCGGTAGTTCTCAAAGACACAACTGTTTGAGACACTGCTGAGCACCCATGCTTCCTTCCTGAAGGACATTCCTGGCAGATGCCAGATAAACTTGGGTCCAGGGCCCAAGAGCAGAGAGCCTGCCCAGTTCATGACACAGGAAGGCAAACCGTGCTTCTCCCCTGCCCTGCTGGGACATACAGCTCCTGCCAGCTTTCACATCGGAGCTTTTCCTCGCTCCTGCAGGCCACAGACAGGGCTGGAACTGTCACCGAGAACTAACGAGACTGTAGAGGAAGCCAGACAGGTTTGCCTTTCCATCAGAAATTGTAGCTGACGAAGTCAGCCAGCAGCATCCTGAGCCTGTGTGCACTGGTACCAGAGGGCAAACCGGAGCTGCAGCTGGGAGCCCAGCAGGCAGGCCCTGGTCAGAGCTGCACAGCAGTGCGTGATGGATATCCTGACAGGGATCATGCTGCCGTGAAGCAAACCTACAACAGAAAAGACAGGCCCATTACTTTTGATAATGGGATGATTAAGCATCATGGGTCCAATACGTATTTCTCACCATCTGCCAAAAATACAGCAGTACCTCACACAGCTCACCTCTGACATCCACACAAACGTGTCAGCTACAGGTTTTCAGCTGGGAGCCAGAACTTGGCAGAAGGATGAGTGCTATTGACAAAGCAGAAACGTGGATAGGCTGACAGAGCCTAGATCTCTGAATAGGAACATAGAACTATCCTGAACATTTTTCATTTCACAAGCCTATTCATTTATCATCACTTTTTGGAATAGATAGATAATTTGACTCACATTTTTAAGAATACTTAAAATGACCAACTAACCCTTAAAAAAAAAAAAATCAATAAACCTTCAGCAATGATATATCCAATGTTACTTTCAAGATGCGTGTATTTCAAGGAACTGCATCACTTACCTTATCAGAAGCACTTTCAGTTATGTACTCATCTAAGATTACTTCTTTCTTTTTCAATTTCAGTATGATGCTACTTTTGTTCTGTACTTCGTACTCCCTGCAGTGATTTTGCCTTTCTCCTGCAGGCTTCTTTAAGCACTATCGATCACATCTCTCTGTTAAGTCCCTTAAAGTAGAAAAAGATGAACAAATTGTTGCTCTGCAGTTACTTAAGAACTCTCTATGAGACATGATCATGAATTAAACCTATGAACTTTTTCTGTAGAATTCACAAAAAATTCTGCTTCCTCTAGAACAAAAATTTTCTAAAAAAGTCAGCACAGACAGAAGCTTTAAGTCCTGCATGCCAAATCCCAGCCATTTAGAAATCCATATATAATATTTCACACACGAAAAGTGCTTGCCCTTGTGGGATACAGTTAGAAAAGAACATATCCTGGAGCAGGAAAGGTGCAGTGTGACTGAAAAAACCAAACAACCACAAAACCCCTCAACAAAACTGCACCACAACCCCATGGACACTGTACCCTAACCCATGTACAATTAAAAAAGGTATTGAGCATTCTGTTAAAAGTCTATTTTCTACACCTTACCAAGAACAAAAGTAAACACACATTTGAAACAGTTCTTTGCAACATATTTTTCAGTTTTATTTATAAAATCAGATGCTCCTTTAAAGTGTACAGTTAAAATCACAACTGTAAATTCAACCACAGCTGAATATTATTACAATAAAATACTCCTACCAACTGATGTAAAAATTCATTCAATTGCAATTCAAAACTCGATTCAGCTGGAAGATAAACTTACCAATACATTACTCATTCAGCAAGTATTTACCACACTGTAAAAATACATAAGGGTCCCTTCTGTTCATAGCAATGCCATGAAAATATCTGCACAACAACTCATCCTTTAAAAACATAATTCTACATTTATGAATACAACAACAAAAAAAATTGCCAGCGAAATCCTCCAAGGGTTTCCAAACTGCTGACACCCCCACAGGGGGTAGTAACTGCATCAGTGCTGTACCAGCATGTTTTCCCTCTGACCACCAAATAAGTGACCTTCCAAGCAGCTCTAAACTGTCTGCAACATTTTGCCAGGCAAAACAAAAGCCACAGAAACAAAACAGCAGGTGCAAATCCAGCTGCAACACTTACTCCATTGGCCTTTCTGATCAGAACTGCATCTTGCTGTGATCACTCCAGCACACTACAAGGACTAAAAGATTAGTACAAGCTGAAGTAAAAACTGCCAGTTCCTGAAAACTTATGGAAATGAGGTCAAAGGCTTGATAAGGCATTTCATTGCAAGACGAAGTTGTGGTTCTAGCAGGGTAAAGAGTACCTTGGGAAAGCTTAGGGGCTTTTTCATCCTAAGGGGATAAAACCTGCTGATTTTGCAGCCAAGACAGTTTGATTTTTGGGCAAATAATTGTCTCATCATCACACAGGGCACTGATTCATTTCCTCATTCCTCTTATATTATTCTCCCACACCAAAGTTTTTTCCATAACCCAGGACTTGCATAGCCCCAGAGAAGGGATCTTGCAGCTAAGATTTAGCCAGGATTAAAAACTTGGAATTCAAACTCCTAGGCACATGAATTTTCATTATATATGGCCAGAGGGTCTCCAGTATTCACAGCAATTCAAAAACTGTCTGGGCTTTCTGTTGCTCAATTATTCTACTGGGCACAAATTCACAGCAGCAGGGGGTACAAGAAGGGTTAACATCTCCAAACAAGAAACACAGGTAACATGATCAGGTTTCTACACAGAGAATCTGTCACTTGTAGCAAAGACAGCACACGATACAGCAAGTGAAGATTCCCAAATTTTACTCCTGAATTTGGAATGAACTGTGGGTATGCACCTTTGTATTGACAGACTTTGTGTTTCTGTCTCTTTTTATACAGCTGGGATAATAATAGTCATCTTTTTGACATGTTCACGGACCTACAGGTGAAAAGCATTATTCAAGTGTTAGATACACATTGCCATTCTCCTGAACTAAGTCTCACTGTTCTACAAAAGAGATGACATGTCTGCCTGCTAAGACATTGCAAATCAGCTCATTTTCATACTCGGGAAATAAACAACCACTTTCAAACTCAGGTAATAAAAATAATGTACACGAAAGAGTTGACTGCTATCTTAACTTTCCTTCTGGCTTAGGGCTCCAAACTATTTTGAAGGAGACAGCTGTCCTTACCTGAAATATTCAATTTAATCTATTTCACTAAGTCTCAAAATGCATTGAAGCAACCATTTTAATTTAAGCACAGCTAAGTAGAATGGATTCTAGTGCGTAAGTCTAATTTGACAGATAATTAATTGAGAAGCTTCCCAATCAAGAAAGAACCTATACACAAAATATCTTATTACATGTTTAGAGCAAATATTTTAGGCAGTGTGGTTATAAAGCAGAATACCATGTTTGGAAAATGCTGCAAAAAGAATACGAAAGGTGTAAGATATTGCCCACATCTTCCTCCTTGAATACATAACCTGCTACATGTAAACACCTATTGAAGTCTCTTATTTTAAGAGGTCTTTGAAGTCTGAACACAAGCAGTACTGAGGCTGTGTGGACCTCTGCTGATTTACAACACAAGAAAAAAACAAGTTCAAGCTGAAAAAGCTGAAAGACAAAGAAATGCAGCTTAAGAATAAATAGAAACCAACAGGTATAAACAGAGCAGGCAAAAACCCAGAAAAAACCCCCAAACCCATAAAAAAAATGCTGCCTGAGTCAAATTAGCCTTGAAAACTCAAAATTCTGTAAAAATAATTTTCCTTAAAATAAACTTTAACAAGAAAGATTGTCACTGGATTGACTTTTACAGGTAAAGAAACCTTTAGATAAATATAGTTTTCCTTCAATGACCTGCAGATCACAGTATTTTTAACTTAACTTGAAGCTTACTAGTAACTGAAACTAGAGAAAAGAAAATATTTCACACAGCAGCAAAAGGATTTCACAGAACAAAAGGGTAAATAGCGTGTTACATTCTAAAACCCTTTGTTGAGAAAGCTAAGGTGATTAATACCACCACAAGGAAAACCTGATTACATCCAGCTTTTGATTAACAGAGGGGAAATCAGACAAAATTTGCCAGGTTTTAGCCAAGCATGTCCTGTTTGAAGAGCACTTTGAGACATTCATGAGAACAAGTCCTTTTACATACTGGAAGTGGTTACCATGTTCTGAACCACAAACTCCTTTTTCATCCATGGATTTCAACAGCCAGAGACTCCATTACAATGAAAGGTTAAATCTTGTGCAGGAAGTCAACAGTGCTAAGAAATAATGAATATATGGTTTGATGTTCAAGTTTGGCTCTACAACATATGAGTTTTGAAAGCAGAAGAAATGAAATGAATTCTTTTTGGTTTTGGCATCACCACAACAAAAACAAATCAGAGAAACTGCTTGAATAATTTCCCATTTGTTATGTCTGATTCAACTCCTCCAACCACTCAACAAAGAAAACATGATGATACAAACCCACCTTCCTGAGCACTACCAACATAAGATAAAAGATTGCATGTAACTACTTTAATTGATAACTACTTGCCTTGGATAGAGAAAATTTTCCATAGGTCTGTTTTTGAAAAGCAGAGCCTGTGGATTGATACTTTTGGGTTGGCTGGGGTTTTTTAAATTGCTGTATGTAATTTCATCTCTGATGTATTTGCAAACCAGTTATCCTCACTTAATTCATATATCTGTCTTGATAAACACAGCTTTAAAATCAAAAGCTGTAAAACAACTTGACTCCAAAACACACCTCACAAAAAACACAGGGAAAAGATTTGCTTCTTTTCACTTCAGTTTACTTCTTTTCAATGGGCACAAGCTGGCAAAAGGCATTTGATGCAGAATAACCTGGCCAGTTTCAGCTGCTCTTTAAAAAGCCTATTGGATTCTCAAACCAGCTACAGGAATTTCAGAGCCTCAGAATATTTGGGTCTTCAGTTTAGACCTTTAAATATTGAACAAAAATTAAGAGTACTCGACTGTAGCTTGGCTTCAATCCATCCACCTTATTGGGAGAGTAAACATGCTCTGATCAGCAGGTTCATCAGCATAGGTTCTTAAACACTGCATCTTTTCAGACTTACCTGCCAACTTCAAAAGAACAAACACCCAACCCAAAAAAAATCTTTGTATTTTGCTCATCATTGAGCAGTTAAAGGTTACAAACATAACCCATTCTGTGTCAAGTCTGTGAGGTCAGAAAGTGAAACAGTCTCCCACTGAAAGATTGTCTTCAGAGCCATGCCAGGAGTGGAGGGGCAATGGAGGAAGATTGAGTTTCATGTGTGACTGCTCATGTTGCTAAGAGATGGCCATGTAGATTCACTGCTGGTATGGAGCAAAGCCAGAGGGAAAGAGGATGGGAATTAGACCAAGCAGTTGCACTGACACAGGTGCCGATGTCCTCAGCGCTGCACGACGGGAGGTGGTTCTCCCTTGTTTTCCATGCTGTCATCAGCCACGGCAGCCTCACAACTCGCTTCCCTGCTGTCACACGTAACACAGCCCTTTGAAAAGGAGCAAGAAATAGTAATTTCAATTCTTCTTGTATTTCAAAGGGTAAAATCATATGGAATGATACCTTACAATCTCTTGAAACCTCTCACCAATGGGGCGAGATCTCTCCAAAAGCAGAGATTACACAGGTATTTTGCAGATACTTGCACCTACAATTTACCTTGCCCCAGAGATTAATTAATTTGGTTAGTGGAACATACAGTTCTACCTTTGAGATAAAAAGGCATGTGACTTTCTTGAATTTGAAGACCTTATCATTCAGCTTTATAAGCAAGCTTCTTACTGAAGATTTGGACTGCAGCCTGAACAGCAACAACACTGACCAACATAAACAGCTGAAATGCCTGAGTGTATTGATAGACCAGATTTTTCTTGTTCTTGAGAAATGGTACAGTATTGAAATAAAGTATCCAAACACAAGTCCTGTATTTCTTGCTACTGTCAGAAGCCTGGTTGTATTTGCAAAATCACAATCTGCACTGGAAATACGACTTTCTGCTTAGGAACAGTTTCAGGACCTTAGAAAGAAAATAGTGATATTTACATATCAGTATTTGTATAAACATTCAACAGAATTTTCTACAAGATAACTGGACATAATTTTGCTATCTGAATCAAACACAGTGTTCCCAACCACAACAGGACACATGATTTTGATCAAGGAGGTATTAGGAAAACAAAGACTGATTTTCTGGTCTTGTTCCATAGCCAAGGACATACATGTCTTAGTTTTTCTTCTCTAAGAATAAATACCACCTCTCAGAATGCCACATTTGACAACCCCAGGCCACCACGCAGTGCTAAAACAGACATGAGATTTTTCTGCTGCACAAGTGCATGAACACAGCCTTAAAATTTTCTGTACAACTCAACACTGAAGCTCTAGGTCTTTGTGGGACTGGATCTGTCTTGCTGTTCTCCATAGCACCCAGGAGCACTTTAGACTGATTAGCACATTCTCTAACACATATTAATACAAATCAGAAGCAGTTTAGCAGAGTAGCCAAGAGTTATAGCAGCTAAAATAATCAAGTATAAAATTAAATTAATGAATACACCTACAAAAAACTGGCAATTTTTGTGTTTCTTACAATACACCTGACTCTCCTCTGCGACTGAGCATTTTTCAGCTTCCTGAACACACTTGCTCTAATTTTTACTGATATCCCAGCATTATATGCTATTCAATTATAGCAACAATTTTATAAGAAAAAGAGCAAAAGACTTAATACCAAAAGTAAAAAACAACTGTAGATGCCTTACATGAGATCATGACACTATTCCCATTCATCCAGCACTGTGACTGAAGGAACTTTGCTACTGGTGGTTCCTATACAGAATTTGCATATATTGAATAAAAAGGAAAAAATACAATGGCAAGACCTGTATGCTGGCATTTCTCATCTGGCTAGCATACTCAAGCTCATTTCCTGCTTACACTGACATCCATAACCCAGCACTGTAAGATGGCCCTGGCTGGAAATGCCTGGGCTGGCCAAGGCAGGGATGACTGCAGAGTCCTTCCCCACTGCTCACCTGGGTGCTGATTTGCAGGGGGACAGTCTGGGTCCGGATCCATGTGTGCACTTCTGCAAGCTCCTTCTTCTGCCCGTCTGTAAACCAAGGCTGCTGCTTTTGCATGACTGCCAGCTTCTCCAGATCCTGCTTTAGAACTTCCTCTTTGATTCTGTAGGGAAGAGACACCTGTGAGCATAGCTGCACTACATGAAGCAAGGCAGGCACTGACATTTGAGAGTCTCTTCACCACAATCTACGGCTGAAGCTCAGACAGCATCAGCTGTTGAAAGGGAGCTGTACTTTGTACCTTATTTGCTTTGTGAGGCTGCTTTCAACACTGGGCTAACACTCCAGGGTTTGTTTGCTGTTGGCTTTGTTGGGAGTTTTTGGTTGTTTGGTGTGGGGTTTTTTTTGTTTTGTTTTATGGCTTTACATGGTGCTTTTTTAAAATGTGGAATCCAATTACAAATTATACACAAGCTAATTGCAAGCAACTTGCAAATAACCTGTACTTTTACCCCCTTATGCATTCAAAGTACAGGACAATAACCAATCCCATTAATAATTCAGCAAAAAAGGTTACATGTTACCTTATTTTAACTGGTGGAGGGAATGGGGAAAAAATAGACAAAAGTAAGTAAATAACCAGGCCTAAACTGCACGAAAATAATCTAATACACCTTCATCAAGTTTCATTGGTATGTGTGCTGTTTCCATAGTCTCACTTTAATCCTAACGTTCCATGCACAATTCCAAACTACATGTCAGAAATTGTTGATGTTTTCCAACCTGTTTGGCATTTGGTAATTCATTAGAACTCGCTCAGGTGTGTGATCCATCATCACCCAGGCTGACTCATGTTTCGATTTATAAGCTGTCCCTTTTTCTTCTGCTTCCTGATTCTTCTCTTCTTTGGAAGCTTCAGAAGAATAATTACTGGCAAAATACTTGCTGCTTTTCCCACTACCTGCTGAAAATGACCATGGAAGGCAAAAAAAAAAAAAAAGCAGATGCCTGGAAAATCCCAGTAATTCAGCACAAAAAGTACAACACCACCAGTGTATTCTTGCAAGTTACTTCTGTAATACAAACACAGGTATTCCCAGATGATTGCTCTAGCAATTACTACCTATTGAGAATTCAAAGATAAAGTGCATTCTCTTAAGTTAAAGCTCTATTCACTTTTCTCAGAATTACTTGGTTCAACTTCTTTGTTTCTGAGAGGTCCTGCTCTACGCAGATTTGCCTTTAGTCAAGTAAGATCTAAACCAGTATCTAATGCAGAGAAAAATTATAATGAGAAAAATGAAAGGGAGACTTCCAAGTTAAAGGATTAGCTTCTTAAACACACATTTCCAACTACTTAGCTTCAAACACTGAAAGCTGGTGAAAAGTAAAGGCCACGGATCTTCTTACATGGATTTCCTATCCCCTATACAGTATCCTGCTATTTATTGTATGTTAGCAAGCCATCTAGCACCAAATACCTAAATCTTGGACTTCCCTACCTGTGCCATGACCAGAAGTCTCGTTGAAGCTAGAGCCTAAAGAACCAGATAAAGCTGATCCACTGCCTGATGCTGCTGAACCTGAACCCAACGGTGAGTCCTCGTACAACAAGCGGTCAGGAAATTCAAGAGCAGCACTGTTACCACTATCTTCTGGATCATTATCCTGGAGACAAAAAGGAGATCCAACACATCCACAGAAGTTACATTTAAGTATGCAGAAGGAAATTCATGCAGTTATTGAATTTGTCACACGGTGACCAAGTTCTCATATCAATTCAACAGGTTTGGAGTTTCTAGCCCTGAAAATGAGTGGCAGTTTCGAACTCAGGATAACACTCTGCATGGGTGAAAATCAACAAGCATCTGAACTCTAGTTTACTGGTTTCTGCTGTAGATCCTTCCCCTCTTTGTCAGGATATTGTACTGTTGCATAAAGTTAACATTTTCTGCTGACAAGAGAGGAGTCAGTTCCCTTCACATCCTGTTAGATGGCATGAAGCAGCCATACGCATCAAGCAAAGGTGCACTACAGGGAAAATGAGAGACTCTTCCCCGATTCACTATGCGAAGCAAGGGCTTCAGCAGCTCCAGGTACACCAGCTCCCCTTTCAGGACCCTACCCTGCGGTTTCAGCTGATCCAGCCTTTCCAGCCCAATCTGGATTCAGGAGGCAACATTTTTTTCCTTGCCTGCAGAGCTCAGATTCCTGCCTCTGAGTTTACCGCGGAAGTTGGAGAGGCCTTTTCTATGCCCATGTATGGAAACCGACCCACACGGATCCCTGTTCTTCTTTCATTAGCTGCATCCCTGGGAGACAGAGGGAGTAATTAGAAGAGTATCTTCCCTTTGTTTTGGTTCTCCACAGAGACTGTGGGACTGGGTGAAAAAGGATGCAAATTGTGCAGCACTAACCAAGTTCCACATGCATAAAAGCCCCAAACCCCAAATTCTAGCTGACAGTTCCATTGAAGAGGCTGCTGCCAAAATGCTGAGCAGAAGCAGCTTGTGGCAGCCTAGACCAAAAGATCTCACATTTCTGTCATTTACTAAGTGCCAGCACTGTACTGGTACAAGTTCCCATAAGCACAAGTATAAACTGCTTTCTCCACCTCCTGTGCTATTTGTGACCTGCAGCCTACATAGCACAGCCAAAAGAAAAAGCAGCTAACAAAATCTGTGTCCCTGACACACAGATCATCACCACTGGTTTTGGTGACAGAACACTGTGAAAGGCAGTTTCTCCTCTACATGAAAAATCTTTTTTACTTACGCATTTATCTTCTGCATGTGGCTTAACATCACTAATGGAAAGCTCCATAGGTTTTGGCAGCTCTTCTTGAAGCAAATTCAGCTGAAGTGGGGAGCTGCTCCGTGAGCTGCTCAGCAGTAGGGCCTGGTCACACTGGCCCTCTTGCTGGTCCTCCACAGATGAGTGAGGAGAGGCTGGAAAGGGCTGATCCACAGAGTGTGGTGCTACTGGTGATGGAGCACAAGGAGGCGGGGCTGGAGGTAGTGTGGTGCATGGATATGAAGAGGGGGGATAAACACACTGAGGGCTTGGGAGAAAGACATGTTGAGGCATCTGAGCATACATGGGGAAACCCTGAAAAAATACAGCCATAAATGTGCCTATGTTTGGGGGATAAAAGACTGGGTACGACTGTGTTCCACAGCACAGTTGTGATGAGGACATGGACTGAGGTTGTAATGAACGAAGGGCAAGCTCCTCTCCTCCAGAAGAGGCTGGAAAAGTAGACACTGGATCCGAATAGACAGGAAACCCCACAGGAGGATGGACACTACGACTGGAGGAGCCCAGATAGGACACTTCTGAGGGAGAGAACAACTGTTTCTGATTTGTTCTCTTCTCACATGGAAGACTATTTCTATTTTTACTAGAAGAGTGGCTATCTGAGCATTGTCTCTGAGGTTTCTGGCGCTTGAATTTTCCATGTTTTCCTTTTTTACAGCTAGCTGGGCTCATCTGCTTTGAAGGGGAATCACCTAAGGAGGAAGAAAAATAAACATATTCACTGAAATGACAGACCTAGGGAAAAAAAAGAAGAGAAAAAAAAAAAGAGAAAACACACCTAGATAAATGAGCGTGGCTTATTCAGGGAGCTGACTTTCTTCTGGATAATGCTTCCATAAAGCAGTGATGGATTTGCTGACATATCTACAATATTATCCTTCATGTCATCAATTTTCTTATTGATCGCTTTGGCTTATCGCAATCAGATCTTTTATGTTCTTTCAAGGGGAGGCAACAAGCTACCTAGGATTTGCTGGGTTTATTGCAATAACTATCTGCTTTGTGAAAAGTGTAAGATAGCAAGATCCAAGATGAAGCAGGCCTTCTGTTTGGGCAATGCTGCTGTCAAATCTTGGCAATCCAAAGGAAGCATTCTGTTTGCAGCCACAATAAGACACTCATTAAATTGTACAAAGGAGAACCAGACTCCATGGCTAGGTTGGTCTTTGTAAGCCATCTAACAAATCTTTATTTCTCAAAGCTGCTGCCTACCTTGGCCACAGGAATGTCTGTTGTTACTTCTGCTTCCTTGTTGAAGGTAAGTCCTAAACGGAGAGAGCAAGACCCTCTGTCGGAACTTGTCAACATAGTTCTGCTCCTCCTTTTGAGTGTGGGCTGACAACGTCTCTTTTGTTAGCCCAACTGGCTTTAAGTCCTCAGGCAGCACTGCAACACTCTGAGCATTCACAGGAGGCAGCTCAATTTGTTCACTTCCAATGGCAGCATCCTCCATTGTAGTCACTTCTTTGAAGAGGGAAGAAAATAAAATCACTCTTTGCTCTGCCCTTCTGGTGTCAACTCCCACAACACCCAGAGTGTTACACAGAAAACAACCTCATCTGAGCTAGTGAGCAGAGGCATGGGGAGAAAACACCCTTTACACTCAAATATAGTTACACTAACATCAGCTGAGCAAATTACTTTGCATAGTCTGGAAAACTTCAAATTCACTTTGAAGTTGGAGGCACTTCTTTCTTCATATTTTCTTAGTGCAATAGCAGCTACATACACATTTTTTTGCTTCTTTCTGCATTAAAATGAAGTAACATTGGCTCAATAGTAATTTTTATTTGAATCCTCAATGGCTAAAAGCACATTGTTGTGTTTGAGGTATATGCAATGAAGTTCAAGGGGAAAGGAAATAGTGCAGTCTGTTAAAATTATTTTACTAAAATACTCTGAAAACTTCCAGGCTCAAATTTTTCTTCACAGCACCCTGAGAAGTACCTTAATATTTCAGAATTCACATTCATTGGAGATGTATCTTAAATGGACAAAACTTCCTCACCATGTACTTCAGGCTGGAAACATTGTGTAAATTTAAATATCAGTCAGTGTTTTGTGAGTGTGAACAGTACCTGATTCAGGGTGTGGGACATGCACTATAGTGCTGCTGTAGCTGCACTGGCTGGTGACAGACATGACACTTGGAGCCTTGTTGGACAGGGTCAGGTCTGCCAGAGGAGCTCCCACCATGCCTGCAGTTGTCTGGTCTTTCAGCGTCTCTTCCAGACCAGCAGATATTGGCGTGTGGGACTCAACTGCTGACAGCATAGCAGTATCTATTGGCAAATGACAAAGTTTCTACATGGAATTCCATTCCAAGCACTATGCTCCCGATTCACCAAGTCTCACTGGTTCAGAAATAACCAGCAACTATGCAGACTATTAAATAAGACAGTCTTATACACTAAAAAAAACATTTACATGCCAGTGCAATGTCAGCACATACTAAATGTGGCATAAAATGAGTGAGCAACAGAAGGTTCATTTAACAACAATAAACAAGAGTTCTTTTGATGCATTCTACATTCACAGACTTAACATTTTAGCTTATGTTTAACTGGGACATCTAGGCAAGTTAAGCAAATATTTACTAAATATTTACTAAAATACTGTTAGCAACACAACAGTTTAAAAGCAGACAAACCTTGAACACACAACAGGGACATATTAAAAAAACCCAAATCAGTTTGTGGTTCTAATATGATTGTCAGTACACTTTGTGTTACCTTCCAATGCCCTGACTTCCTGCTGACTTTGCTGGACTTGTTTGTCATCTTCTGAAGATGACGATGATGTATTTGCAGAAGATTTACATTTTCTTTTCAATGCTGGAATACTGCAGCTCTCTAGATATCTGAAATGAAAGCATATCACAGGAAGCTCTCTCTACTTTGGTTTTTTTTTTTTTTCTCCATTTGGAGATACAAACATTTGAACAATCCAAACTGGAGATCCAGAGGTTTTAACTAGTATTTTAAATTCACTGCAGGAAGTTCTGGATACGTATCTGCTTTCCAAGGAGTATTTTAAATATAATCTATCACTCTTTGAGGGAAAAAAAAAAGAAAAAAGAAAAAAGATGACATTATCCACTGGGTTAAAAAATACTGACATTTTATATCAACTTTCTGTTTTATATGGATGTTCTCAGAGTGTGTAATGAGAAGACACTGACATATTATAACCATCAAAATTCACTTAAATTCCTATTACACCAACGACAAAGGTCAACAAATAGTTGCAAACAGAATCTTAGGTCCTAAATTTTTCAGTACCGTGTAATTCAGATTGGGCAAGCCATCCCAGTGCTCAGAGAGGCACAAAACTTTACAAACAATCCCAAATTTATCTCACAACTCAAATCCCAGACAGTTTACGGCCAATGCAAACTGCCTGGATATTTACTTTCCACCAATTAATCTTAAACTTGTGCCACTAAAATTGTTTCATAGTTTATTACCTGATGATACTATCAACACAATTGATCTGCTGATAGGAAGGAAGATGTGGAGTCTTCTTTGGATCACCATAAAATGTGCTGCCTGGTTCGTCTGTGCTATCACCTCTCAGTGTCTGAAGAAAACAGGAAGCAGTGTGCCTCTTCCCTAGAACAGAGGAAACCTTTAAAGATTCCTCTCAAGGGCATCTAAACACGACCCTCACACATACATAAACACACACAGATAAATATATACTGGAATCCACATAATGATACAAGGACATACGGCTTATGACAGCATAGCTCTCATTATGAAGTTATTCTGCATTTTCATCTCAATTTACATGTTTTGAGGCAAGAGAAGGAGAAGGGCAAAGTATGCCTGAAAAAAACTCCAACCCCCCCCCACCACCTTAAACATCCATTCAAAAGAGCAAGCAAACACAAAGAAAACAGTATATAAAACCCCCTGCATTTAAATTGTAAATAAAGCTGCAATTAATATTACTTTTCTTTCAATTTATACATCACAGAATCCAACCTGTTGTTTAACAGTAATTCACAGCTTTGTATACCATGGATACACCGGCCAGAGTCCTACCAATATGGACTGTACAGTCCTCTAGGACAACACCAGCAGTTAAGTTTAATAGAGAGTATCACAGTGCAAAATGTTTTAATACAGATTCCTGTGATATTTGAGGGAGCATCCAGGTTTCTCCATACAGTTGTGCCACATACAAACTGTAAATAATGTGCACTAGTATCATATTAAGCACTCAGTAACTAAGCCCCTATTTCAGTGGGAAGTGGGGCCATATTATCCAGCCTATGATAGTTTCTAAGAGTTCACATAAAGTAACCAAGGGGAGCTTCCACTACTTGCTACAAGCACATGTGCATTTTCACTAGAAAATGGTGAAATATAAAAAAGGACAAGTCTGTTAACCTAGGAAGAGACAGATATGTTCCTCCATATTTCAAGGAGGAGTTAAAAAGTTATTCCATCTGCTGAGGTTATTTTTAGGGGTGAGTTTGGGGGCGGGACTTGTTTGTTTGGGTTTTAAACAAAACAAACCTCTTCCCATGTCTAAGCCATGCTAAAAAATGCTATCTAAAGCTCTTCAGCATAACACCAGGTAGCCAAACTCATGGCTACAGATCTACAGGAGTTCATGTTACCTTAAGGATCATAACTAGATTAACTTACCTCCCAGCACTTCTGAGCTCACAGCCTGTTCATTTGCATTCTGTGGCTTGCTCCTTGATGCAATGTACAGCTGCTGCCCCAGGTTCTTTATTCGATTGACATCTGCACAAACTTGTTGCAATGTCATCTTGAGACACACAAAAAATGTGAAGTCAGAATAAAATGAGTACAAAGAGGCCATAGGAGCTGACTTGGGTTCTTGTATTCTTGCAATTGAAAGGGAGTAGACTACCAGCCTAAGCCTGGTATCTATTGGAATTCATAGATTTAATTAATCCAGTTATCATGGTTAATTTAAGTAAATTAACTATGATAAAGCTCAAACAGCCTAAGCGTTTGAATGTTTTAATACCCATACCAAGCCTTGAGAGTGGGAATAAGTTGATGACTTACCCAGGAGCCTCACAAAGAAATTAGGTAATTGCAGTGCTTGTTTTAGGACAGCACTGCTTCCACTCTCTTCTATAGCAGTCAGCAAAATTAAGAGCAAAAACCAAAAGCCAGCACTCTATAACTGACCAATTTAGCTTGAATATGGCTTTATTCCTCCCACTTCAGTAAAATTCATGAGGAGAAGTACATATGTATACAGTAAACATTTTCATTTTTACAGGCGTATTTTCACTTCTCTGCAGGCAGTGACACATTTAGACTTACTGGTTCCTGTATTTCCTCTGCACAGTTTCCATTGGAGTCACTTGAAGATGCTATGCTGATATAGTGCTCATAAGAGCCACTGCTTCCAAGGCTTCCATAACCACTGGAAACATTGCTGTGAACTGGCTGTATGAGAGGAAAAAGAAAAATTTTTTAAAATCATCCTCTAAGAGAACAAAATGAAGGAAACAACATAATTTGCAATGCACAACTTCAAGTAAACAAAGAAAATCAAGTGAAAAGTCAGCATTTGTCTGGGCTCTACCACTTGCTTACGTAGAGTTCTCTACCATGCTTCAAACTGTTTCAAGATGCCGATTTACCTTTCAACATAAAGACTGGCCAAAAATGTCAAACAGATTTTTTTTTTTTTTTTGCAGTGGGGTGGGCCTGTGTCCATGTAGAACTTTCCTTTCATACCTTTTAAAATACCATTCTCAAAATAGCCCCCTAATCAGACTCAAGTTTCTTTAGCCTCTCATTCAGAAGGCCAGCCTGTGTTCTGAAATTCTTTTGTCTTCTTTACCTGCAGAAGCAGTTTGTAAATTTGTCCTTGTAATTCTCTTATCTCTTTCTCCACACTGCTCATTTCTTTACTTCTTGGGGCAAAGACATCTTCATTCAGAGGGCTTCTGGAGAGAGCCAACAATATTTCACTATTCATTGTCATTTGATGAAGAAAAGATAGCTATAAACAGTTAGAACAGATTCTTAATTTACTATGATTATTTTGACTGTTCTGCTGAGTCAACATAAAGGAATGTCATCTGTCCCAACAGTTGCTGTGCTGGGGTAGTGGGGCAGTGCTGTGAGAGCAGGGAAGCTGGAGGGAGGGAAGTCAATACACCAGCAGAGACACCAGTTAAGGCTGACAAGCATCTACCCCTGTGTCTCCTTCACTCAGAAAACAAACTCATACCCCATAAAATCTCGTATAAAAGATCACTTTGAAAAGTCAGAAGGCCATCCCCAAAAGCCATTTCCTATACGAGAGACCAGGTAAGAAGGCAGTTATCTTTTCAAACTTCTTGAAAACTAAGGAGAAACATCTGAAAAATTAACTTGCACATTTAATACTAACCGCATTTTAAAAAGACATTATCTTGGTAAATATTTAAATGCTGTATCAAGTAAATATACCAAAAGAAAACAAGCCAGAAGGTCAATTAATTGTTTTGTTCTGGTGAGCCAACCATGAATGAATTTTAGGTAATTGTTTGTTAAAGTGATCTAATTTTATGCTGCTTTTTATCTTTTACTCAAACTGGTACTTTGATTTAGGCACGTCCATTGTCACAGTATTTGGACATCAACTATATGCAAAAACCTGCTAAAATAAAAGTTGGCTTTGCCTTTTACTCGAAAGTAATTCACTTATCTTCACACTTAATAAACAAGACTAATACTGTTCTGAAGGAATGGGCTGAAGACAGATGCTAGGCAGTTGTCACATCTGCAAGAGCACATTATGTCCCTAGTTCAATACTTAGACTGTTTTGTTTTGCAGAGTAATCAATGAAAAGCACTCTATTTGATCAATTCTACAACCGACTTACGTCCGGACTTTGTGTCGGCCAATGATGAACGCAACTTTCCTGCTCCAAGGATTCACAAAACTGGACCAGCTGGTGTCCAGTATGACATAATCCCCATTTTGAGTACAAAATCGAATAGGTAAATGTTCAAAAGGGGGTTGGCCAGCAAATTTCAGTACTGGAAGAAAAGCACAATCAAGAAACAAGGTTTAGCTTACATTATGACACAGCAGTGCAAGCACAAACACTAATGACTGGGGTTCTTACAACTTCGGGATTGAATTTGCTTTGATCTCAAACTGACTGCATTAATTAATTAGTTAATTTTTTTCTAGACTGCAGATCAGTCACATGTCAAGCAATATGATAAGGAAAGAATCATAAAAGCAACAGAAATTTCTCTAAAAGCAGCTCTTACTTTTCCGGTGAATAGTGATCATCAAAGGACGATCTTCTGGGTGCAAATACATCAGTATGGATGTTCCAATTAAATCCTGAGGTAAGTAACCCAACAAAGGCACTGCTCTAAAACCCAAACACATTATCACAGGTTATAATATAGTTTTGACTACTTACATCCTTAACCCTTTGCTGGTCAGTGAAGTGCCCATGCACTTCTACAGTGAAATGAACTAAGGCTACAGAACATTTCCCAACCCACCTCATAATCCTGAACTGTAATATTGACACAAATACCCATGACAAACATTTCTGTGCCTGGAGATTTAACAGATATTCACATGTGCAGTGAATTGTGCTTGTCTACATGCAAAGGGGAAAAAAAAAAGGGATCTTGAAGACAACAGGTCATAGGCAAAATGTCAGTAATTATGCTCATTTTCCACTGCTGGTGCTACCACAGCTCCCCATTGCCTTGGGTAAGGAAAACTGACTTGCAGTTCTGTTTAACATGTTTTAAACCAACAAAGGAGACTGCATCTGTGGAGTGTGAGATGTTTTCCATGAGTGGACTAACACAGAACTGTTTTGTTTAATTAAATATTGCCAATTGCACAGTTCAGCTACTTTACTTGGGTCTCCAGCTGTATCATCAAGGGATTTTTTCTAGCTCTCCATACATACCTCACAGGTCTTAAGAACTCAAATCTCTCACCTGTCATCTATGTCCAGAAAAACACATCCAGGGGTGTGAGTGGTGGTGAATATTCTTTTATCCATAGGAATTCGAGGAGCTAATAGAAACAAAATATGCACTAAGACAGAAAACTTGGGCATTACTTTAGCTCATGATATCTACTGGCTCCTGAATTTTATAATTGTTCAATGCTTTCTCATCAATAACTTATAGAAACATTACAGATTTTTAGCTACTACAGACTTCTCTCAACAAAAAAAATAATGAGTAGAGGTCAAATGCTCTGGGGTCTGGCAAAGGCAGCACAGATGTTCTGGATTTACATGCTTGCACACACAAGCTGCAACTTACACAAGCGAGACTACCCAAGCCCAGGTTCTAAACAGACGAAGAAGACTTTCATATACTGCATTTTTCTATTAGCTTGGGCTTTTTTCCATTGGAGCCTGCTGACTTGCCTTCATATCCAGAGTGGATTTTTTCAGCCAAAGCTAAGCAGCAGGACTCTGCATCCACACGGACAGAAGTACACACGTGGACCAAGTACGGGGTGATTCGGAAGGGGTAACAACGCGCTTCTTGTTCTTGATCTTTGCCACCCCTGAGGAAAAGCAAAAGGGATTAACACACTGGTTTCAAGACTCACATACTGTGTGCCAGGGCTGAGAGCCCTGCCCAGAGAAGTTATGCTGAGCACACAAACCCAAATAATCAGGTCCTATGCACACTCCCTCGAGATCCAAGGTCAACACGCTCAGCAACACTGACCTCCCTCCTGTTAAAGTCAAGTAGGTGTTTTGTCTCCAACAGTTACATTCAGAGGCTGTCTAGAAATACTCTTACTCTAATGGTTAAAGACTGCCTTCTAATTCTCAGTCCAAGCATATCCACAAGAACTCATTTGGTTTTGTGTTCTCCTTCAACATAAACAGTTCTTTTTCTGCTTGTTGTTTATTCTGTACCATTTTAGGGGAAAAAAAAAATCTGCCTCCCTCAAGTTTAGTTTCACAGACCTGCATAAGTAAGACTCCCCCAGCCTTGGTTCACTGCTGTTTTTTGATTGTCCTCCATAAGAATTTGTCTTCCTAGAACACGTGTGAACAGTAGCAGCACACAACATTATTGATGAGATCTTAACCAAGGCTTTGCAATAGCTGCAACAACAATTGGCACTTTCTATTGCAAGTGCTTTTTCATCTGTTGTAATTTCAGTATCTTTCCCAGCTCTCACAGAAAAAATTGAGATAAATTTTTGGAGATTATCACTTACACTAAAAGTTACTTTCTTATTCCTCAGTTAGTTTTGTAAAATGTTTCTAGGGAGAAGCAAGTGTTATAAAAACTACTTCTGACACTTCTGCCTTCGGGAAAACAAAAGATACAAATGGAAATTTGATATAGCACAAGCCTAACTCACAAAAAAACATTTTCTTACTTAAGCCTAGAGTGTGTGCTCGTGAAAAAATATTTTTACTCATAAAGCCAACATAATCAAAAGATCAGTTACATAAGGGAAGTAGAGACTGATGTTGCACAAAAACATGGAGAAAAACTGTTGTAAAATGTTTATGTATCCAACAAACAGCTCCCCCAACCTAACATTGCTATCAGTCCTGCTACATTTATTTCAGGTGCCCTTACACAATTCGAGACACAAAGGTGATTTAAGAGCTCAGGTTTCTGAAACACATATGAATGAATCAGTGATCAGCTGAAAGATGGAGTAAGTGTCGTATTTGCTCAGAAGCAAACAGTTACTGAAATCAAGAGATCACCTGAGTCTGGAACAGAACTGCACTGGAGACTGAAGGCCAATCTCTTTTTTTTTTCCTCTTTTAGCTCTAAGATTAGCCAGGTACTAAGCAACAAACAGCATCCATAGCAGCAGCAAGTCAGGCCTCACAAGTCTCAGGAGTCAGGCTTCACACTGGGACTCAGGTGACCTGACTTTCCGTTAAGGCTTCTGTCACAAACTCTCAAGCAATCTTAATCTCAAGCAAAACACTCTTTGCCTCCACTTTCAAACAGTAAAAGGGAAAGCAGCAATTTTTCACAAGATTATTATCCTGCATGGCAGTACTGAAGGAAACTGAGAGGTCCAAGAGAAAAACGTGTAAACAGTTTTCCTTCTGTCCCCGTGCAAGTTTATGCATCACTCTGGGAAAGATGTTCAAAATGTCTGACTGGATGCCAACATTAAACACAGTAAGCCCATTCTGCGATGGAGTTTCATGAGGTTACACTGGTCAGCTGCAACAATGGAACAGTTTCTGCTTAGTACTGTATTGAAGGCTTGTCAGCCTTCACAAAAATAAAACTATAATAATGCACCTACCTGATCCTGCAGAAAAAGGATTTCACCTGGGCATATTCATATGGAGAAGCTAGTAAGATGAACACATTGAAAGTATCAGTTAATATCCTTAAAAAGGTCACACCTATCAGAACTACGTTAAACGCTGCATTCTCCAGACTTTCTGAGCAAGACTGAAGTCTCACAACCTACTCTTTATTAGCTACTGAATTGTCTGTTCAAGTCTGCTCCCACCTTAAGTGTTATCTCTCCTCTCTAGTCCACCCACTCTTAGAGAAATGGCTGACCTGGAACTAAACTCAGAGGAAATGCATATGACTTAAAAAAAAAAAAAATAAAGGAAGGAAACCAACCAACCAACCTTTCTCCAGTGCATCACTGTGCAAAGGAAAGATGATATTTCTTGGCTTTATGAGCCAAGTACCAAAAATCATATATGGACAAGAAAACCCCAACTCCACTGGGGTGCCACTGCTCTGCTGGGTAGGCACATCACTGGCATCCAAGCTGTGGAATCCCTGGCATTCAAAACCTCCAAATGTCTCACATCCTTTGACACCAAGGACTTTGGACTTCTCAGAACTGATGCCAAAACAGCCCCATGTCAAGGTGGGCAAAAGACACAGCCTTGGCCTGCAAGCTACGTTTGAACTGCTCACAAATAACACAGGACTCAAAGGTCTGAGTTTAGGCACAACCAGACTAAATAGCAAATAGCTTAAAACCTGGGTTTGGTGAGCTATGTTCACAGCAGGCAGCAAGTGGAACATAAAGACAAAGCACCTAAGCAACCATAAGGTGTAGATTAGACAACTTTAAACTCACAATCAGACTTATTTTCTTTTCAAAAAGCAGCAGTATTTGGAATGAGTAAGATGGTATACAAAACAATGAAGTATCTGCCTTTTTTTTACCCCAAGTAAGAGTTAAGCCTTTATGACACCAGCTAGGACAGGTCCCACAGCCACTCCAGTTTTCGAAGTGGAAAAGAACAAATGATGCTGATGCATATTGCTAGCATTAGCATTTCAAACGAACTACTAGTCTGTCCTCATCCTGCAAAGACAGAAAGACACACAGAACATTTAAGAGCATTGCCAAGTCCCACCTGTTTGACTTTCCATGTTCCAAAGGGGCAAGTGAGACTGATCGGTGTGTGTATAGAACACACTCACATCCTGAGGGACAAGCAACTCCACAAACCGGGAAGAGTCCAACACTTTCTTCTTACAGTTCAGAATAGATGCTGCCTGCTCAGAAATATGCACTATGCGTCCAGACAGCAAGGAAAATACGGCCACAAACGTGTCCTAGAAAACAAACATTAAAGGCAATCGGCGCTTCAAACATGGTAGTGATAACGTAAGGATAAAAAGCAAAACAACCCCAAAACAAACCAACCCCAAACCACCACAAACCTCAGGCTGAAGTTCAAAAATGTGTTTGGTAGTGTGTGATCTACTACACTCTCCAGTGCTACAGCAATGTACTCAAGATTTACAGATGCTAGTAAGACTGCATTAGTCTTTTCAAAACAGATTAATGCTTGCCTTTGTCCAGAATGAATGGTTATCACTCCACACACTCCTCCACAAATTTCAGAGGATTCATCACAATTCCACACACAAAAACATTCTGAGAGCTTTCCAACATTTTTTTGTACTTTTTCAAGCATTTGCAATATTTTTGATATAGCAACCAACAGTACTGATTTTCAAGGTGCACTCTTTTCTTTAAAGCAGAGCCAGAAAGCATGACATATATTGCAAAATCAGAAAAAAAAAATTAAATGCAGAGTACAAATAGAAACCAAAAGTCTCTCACAACTATGAATCTGACAGGTTTTAAAAACTTTCTGCTGTCTCAAGAGACTACTCTGCTGTAAATGAATTCTCAAAGAGCTATTTGCTGCTTCTGGACCAAAAAAAAAAAAAAAAACAAGGAAAATTAGTATTTCTTCATTCACTATCATTGGGTACTCTGACACAGCACACATAAGAAGTAGTCTTGATTTATCTTTAAAAACTTGAAGGTCTGTGGGGCTAAAACTTAAAGGCCTTTCAATTTTACACATTCTATTTCCACAAAACAATGCTGGGAGACTAAATTCAGTGAAACTGAATGAACTCCTTGACTGTGCCTGAATCTTACAGTGTTTTTTGGAGTGTGTTCAGATGCAACTGCCACCAACTCTTCTATGCTGTATGTCACCACATCTGTCTGAAACACTCTTCGGTCATTCAGAGCCTGGAAAAAGTCATTGTTTGCTAATTGAAAAAAAAAAAAACAAAACAGAAAAAGCAAAACAAACACAAGGAAGTCAGTAAGGAGACTACTTCGAAAGTATTTCTTACAGCCCTTGTACTTTTGTCATCTTTTTGGTGAAGTCCGAGGTGAGATGAGGAAGGTCTGTGTAGTGACAAAGGGAAAAGGAATATTGATTATACTACTGGAGTAACCTCCTTTTGTTACAGAAAACAAGCATGAAGAACTAGTACACTTTTAGCTACTTAGTTCTGTTGGAAAACACAAACTATCCAATAATGTTTCAGAGTGGGATGGGAACACTGTTTTCTCAATATATAGTTACTATTAGGCACCTCTTAGCTATGGGATTGAAGAAAAGAGAAGCTGTAGGGGGGTATCTCAATAGAAAAGATAATATGATTGTTTACCAAAAAAAATGGCAACAAAACCACAGTGCTTCAGCAAGTCAACTCTTTTCAGGATAACTGGAATGCATTCTTTTAATGCTACTTGTTGCCAGACACATCTATTGAAACCATGCTGCTGTTCCACCACACTTTCTCCACACCCACCTTGGACCTGCTGGACACACTGCAAGGCATAGTTGAGAGCACTGATGGTACTGGGCTTGTTGGAAATCCTTTTCTCTTCAGGCAAACACCTTTTCATTTCTTGGATCATCATCATCATATCTCTATGGGACTGGCTCCAATTCAGCTGCTCACTGTAGGACACAGGTTAAACTTTACCAGAGAATTCTCAGACAGGAGATTCTTTTTCTATCACCCAATTAAAATTATTCCCTAAATTAACATTTTATGGGAATGGCTGCAGAGTCACACAATATCCAGAAATGTCCTAATGCTCATTCACTAAATTTCCTCTTGTATATTTCTCACCTCTTTGCAATTGAAGCTGTTCTCATCTACCTTCCTCCTTCCCAACTCCAATGTCATGGATAGCAAAGTCACATCAAAACCACTCTGCTTGCTAAGACGCTTAGCAACTAAAAATAAGCTGATGTTTACTCTAGATTTTCTAAATATCACTGGTATTAAAATAATTCATAAATGCTGACTCTTGATCTAAGTTTTTCTAGCCTTGAAGGCTGCACCTGGTTATAAGCATCTCAGGGAATCATGATGTCCACAAAATTCACTGATGCAAAGATTTCATTCCTCATGACTTCAGACTTCATCATACTATTCAGCTGTTGACTTCAGCAGCTGAAGAACTGTTAACAGATAAAATCTCCCTCTCCTTACATTTGCTTATTTCACTGACTAAAAAATAAGCAGTCGATAACCTCAAACCACGGATTTTAATCCTACAGATGAGATACGAATACCATTTTTTTTAGTAACTTTTGTCCATTTGACATTGTTACTAGTATTGTACTCTTATTATAGAAACCATTACATAAGTGTCAGTATTGCGTGGTAAATTTACATGCCTGTTCACCGCTGCATACATTATAGCTCTTGAACTTTTTTTTTTAATTAAAAAATAAATTACTGAATTTCTCAACTTTCACGAAAAACATTGTTTCAGTAATTTCTGCTTTGGTACTGCTAAACAGTCATTAGCTGAAGTACACATATAAGCTACCCAAGGGTCGCTGACGTGTGCGGCTCAGCCGATCTCAGAATGAGGCACAGCTTATCGGAGCCGCGAGCAGCTCCACGCTCGCCTCACCTGCACACGCCGCGGCCCGTGACCTGCCGGGATCCCGCAGTGACAGGGCCCGACCAGCGCTCCGCGTCCCCGCTCCCCGCCCGGCCCGCGACCGCCCCCGCCGAGCACATCCCCGCGCGCTGCTCAGGTACCTGTTGGCTTTGCCGGCGGCCGAGCCGCCGCTGGACTCGGGGCTGTGCAGCTCGGTCCCGCCCGGCCCGGAGCGTCCCGTCCCGCCGGGGCCGCTTCCCGCACACGCCACGCACCGAGCGCCCGCAGCCCCCCCGGGCGCCGNCATCGGCTGCCACGACCCCTCGGCACGGCCGGACCCTCGGCCTGCGGTACGGGCACCGGTGCTTCAGGGAGAGCACGCGCCGCCTCACGGGACGGGGGGAGGAGCGGCGCCCCCGCCTCTCCGCCGAGCCGAGCGGTCACCGGGGCCGGTTCTGCGCTCCCGCGCTGCTCTCCGGCGCGCGCCCCCTC
>VXBT01002712.1:40442-77304 GCA_013400235.1 Oriolus oriolus
ACGGGGACAGACACACGGACAGACTCTGACACGGACACGGACACGGACACACAGATGGAGACACACGGACACACACTGACCCGGACACGGCCACGGGGACAGACACACGGACAGACCCTGACACGGCCACGGCCACGGCCACGGGGACAGACACATGGACAGACACTGACCCGGACACGGCCACGGCCACGGGGACAGACACACGGACAGACACGGTCTCGGCCACACAGATAGAGACACACGGACGGACACTGACAGGGACACGGTGCCACGGATACAGACACACACACACGCAAACATACACTGACACATGGACAGACAGACAGACACACACACACGGGACACACAGACACGTGCATTTCGTGGTGTTGTCACTCGTGTCCGCGCGCTCCGTGCAGCGCCCGAGGGCGGGCCGGGGGTGTCCCTGTCCTTGTCCCCCGCCCTGGCTCCAGGGGCGCCCCGCGGGTCCCCCGCGCTCGCTGCCCCGGCTGCCGCTGGGGCTGGAGCCGAGGCTCCCCCGGCACCCGCACGGCGCTGTCGGTGCTGTCTGTGACCAGAACAGGGTCGAGAACATGCCGGGGTTCGGCTGCTGCTGGCAGTGCTCCCCTGGGAGTCCCGGGGCTACTCGGCCAGGGGACATCGCCCTCCGCAAGGCACTGGTGGGACGGAGGCGCTGGCTGCCTTTGCACCACGTGTTCCGATTTCTCTTTTCTTTTTCTGCCCTTACTAAACTTTATCTCACCCCAGGCATTCTTTTCCCTCATGTTTGGTCTTCCAGCTCTCTCCCACCATGCCCCTGGGGATAAGGGAGGAGGTGGGAGAGTGAGGACACAGCTGGTGGGTGTCTGTCTGCTTTCAGGACAGGGTCAACCCGCCGCGATAGTAAAGAATCCAGCAATTAACTGCCATGTAAAATGGAAAAATGGGGAAAAATGGGAGAGCAATGCTGATTTATTCTTAAAGTGAAACATAATTAAACTTTCTCTGCAGTCAAAAAACTCTCTTAACGAAATCTCATCTTCTTTTGTGGAGCTGAATTTTGGAAGAGCTTACTCATACTGGTACTAACACAGTCTCAGACAGACCAGATGATTAATATTTTAAACCCAGTTTTGGGGTTTGCCTGCTGGGCCGGCCTTGTCATCTGGTACAAGTTTCATTCTTGAGGACCAGTTCATGTAAGTTACATATCTGATTACTGCAATAGTGATTGCATCTCTTAGCTTTCTGCATCAGCAGCCCTCTTGAATTCTGCCATTTGACTCTGCTTTGTGTACACTGTAGGATTAAGCATTTTGCTACCAAGTCTACATGGTTTCTCTACCCTGGATGTGATTATCCACTGAAGAGGAGCTGCAAACAAAGCTCTGGGGGCTGCACCTGCTCACAGGCAGGCTGTGGACTGTCACACTATAACCCGTAAGAAATCAGATGCAATATACTTACAAGGAGGTCATGTAGAGCAGAAACATTTTTTTTGTGGTTCCTTACAGTGACTAAAGGACTACTTCCCCCTCAAAGTAGGATGGAAGAGACGTGTTCAGAAGAAGGCACAGACTTTGTATGGGGAAATTTTCTTTTTTAATTTACAGCAGAAAGAATATAAAGCATTCAGAAAACATTTTCCATATTTTAAGGGCAATTCAAAACATTTTGCATGGTTCCAGCAGCTGAGTTCTTCAACAGATCCATTGATTCAGTGATGCTTTACATGCACAGTTACAAAAATAAAACTTACAAAAGAGAAGACATCTATACTAGTTTTACATGCAAGTCTTGGGGACCCCCCATTGGGCACCAGCTATTGTGTGGAACTGCCATAAGCGTGCAACCAGAGAGGGGGTTCATGTTATATTCTGTATTTCTTTCACACAGTATTACTGCTGTCGAATGTGTTTCACAAAGGAGCGATTCTATTATCAGAAGACAGAAGATCTGGCTCCTGGCACTTGGGAATTTGAATTTTCCTAGAAAGCTGCACTTACTTATCTTAGGTGAAAATGTTAAGTTCCACAACCAAGAAGAGGGTTCGAGGAATCACTTCACTGTGGGGGAGTGCTCCTCCCTCCCCAGTGACACACTGAAGGGTTACGGCCCGACACAACAAAGCACTTGGGAGCTGCACCTGGCTTCAAGCATGCCAGGAGTCCTGGAGCTGTGCTGCAGAACTGCCTGCATGTTTAACAGCCAGTACAGGCTTAAACGTTTGGCTGAAGCAGGATCTAGATTAGTAGATACACCACCAGGCCCATGGATCTGGAAGAGTAATTTGAAATAGCTCTGTATATTACTGAATCATTTTCTGTAAAGACAAGGAGTTAAAACATTTCCACTGAGGTCACTACTCTTGTTAGGAACAGATCAATTCTATATTGTCACGTATTGGTTAATGGGTGCAGTATTTCAGTTTCAAAATGTCAAGAGTTCTTCCAGTACTAATACAGAGCATTTCCAATTCATTCCAAAGGAGATTCTTCAGTGTCTCCTGTTCTGTTTTGGCGTGAGAAGAAAATTTGATGGTTAAGGTTCCAATTGCAGACAGTAAATCGAGGCTACAAGGCTGCCCACAGGCACAGTGCGAGCGCCAGGCCATTTGTTTCGCCTTTTTCCCTTTTTTTAAAATTGAATCAGGTCATAAAGCAGCAGTTCAGAAATGTACAAGAGAATTCTGATAATGAGCTATAGCACATCTACTGTAATTCAATGCTGGCAGTGAAAAGAAGTAATTAAAAACAGGTACAATTATAGAAAAGGCACCAAGAGCACTGACCCCAGTTTTTTTGCCACAATCTTTGTTTTTACTCTTCTTTTAAAGACACCAGTTTCAAAGCTTCTTATGTGTGAATATTTTTTGGCTTCACAACAAGCCTTGCGTTTAAACATTGCAGTTGGTGGCCGGGATCACGCAAGAACAACTATTCCAAAACTAACAATCTCAAATTTACACAAGTTCATTCAGAAATTTTAAACTGCCACGAGCGAGACAAACAGACAGGAGCAGTTTCTGATCTCAGACACATGTACGTGACCCACAAGTAATGACACGGACTTCAGGAGTTTCTTCCCTTACATTCCTGTGTAATGAAGATCAGAACTGGTTCCCATTGTTGAGAATCTGTGACAGTTTTAAATTAGTAGCTCAATTTAAAAAAAATCTAATTTCTTTGGCTCCTCACTATGTGGAAATAGCAATATACCATGACACCCCTACAGGATCAGTTTGCATCTTTTTTTTAAGTTTTACTTAATTTTTTAAAATTTTTTGTGCAATTTTTATTACATTTTCTGACTTCCAGCAGGAGATATGAAAATGTGAAACGTATTTTCTACTTTCGTACTATTTATTTATTTTTTTTCATTTTATGTTCATTCTAAGTGTTCTTTATTGGAGTGAGTGTATGGTGTTAAGCTAGATACGGTTTTTGTACTCTTATGATTATCTGCTTTGCAAAAGTAACTTAATTTTCTTAAGCAATATTAGCATTCACATTACTTGGCACCATTGGCAAAAAGAAAAAGAAAGAAAAAAGACAGGGGGAAAAAAAAAGAAGGAAGGAATACATAAATTAAACCCAACTGAACCAAACTCCTGGTAGCCAAAATCAAATGTAAACATATCCTTTTTTTCTTTTTTTTTTTTTTTAAGTAATGTTGCTCTGCCTTTTTTTCCTAAGTCTAAATACAGTAGCTCTTTTTTTGCCATTTAGTCATGCTTTAGCAAAAATGTTCTTCTAAAGAACATTTAAAATAAAGTTTCTTATAGTGAAATAAAGTTTTTGTTTCATTTTACAGACCATAGCCACTAATGCTTTGCTTTGTTCATTTCTTTTTCTTGAGTTCATGCACATATCTCTTTAATATATACAATATGTACAAACAATACATCCACACTCTTCTCGTTCATTCAGACAAAACTATACAAATAATAATTTTATCTTGCCAAGTTATTGACCCTTTGTGAATAAAATATTTAGTAATTAATCAATATATTCCCTTTCAAATATTTTTTTCTCATTTTCCTTTTCTACCTTCTATATATACAGAAACTGCCCAGATTTTGATGAAGTAGCCAAAATAAGAAATTTACTGGCCAGAATGCAGCACCACTGATCTTTAGGTGGCATAAAATGTCCAGGCAACATATGTACGTGACAGCAAAATGACAAGAGGTTTGACAAGTACATAAGAGAAAAAGCTACATGTTTTACAAATCATTTAAGAACTTAATTAAAACAATAGTACATGAAGGTAAGGCTAGAAAATAAAGTGCTGAATATGAGAGAAAGTACATGACAGTTGATATGTTTGCAGGTTCTAGTAAAAATACAAAAAAAAAAAGTGTAAAACTTGCTTAAGCTGCTCTCTCCGTTCCTCATGCAATACCCGTGTCTCTCATACACCAACCTCTCCTGTAAGTTCCCACGGGATGTATTAAAAACCTGCAGATTTAAAAAGTTGCATTAAGTGTGCTGTAGAGGTTTAAATAAAACACAAAGGACAGGAGTGCGAAGGAAATGAGGATGCATGGACCCAATAAAGATGTACTGATCTAAGCCCCTCCACTGAGACTCTCAAAGCTTCAGTTTCTTGGAGATGACTGACAGGTGCAGGAACAGCATTCTTGTGTTGCTTGTGCATTCCCACCTTTTCTGAACAATATTTTTGGTATAATATTTGTACAGTTCCACATGTTGTTTAATACAGCCCTATATGAAAAGGATAATTAATCGCTTCTTCCTTCCTTCTCGGAGAATGAAGCAACTCACGATTTCCTCCTGGTGTCTTGTTTTCCCCACGATCCAACAGAAGATTGAGTTCCAAGATGTCTTGCTGAACAAATTAAAAGTTGTCCATGAAAGTGCAAATGCAATGACCAAAACATTACTGTTAAAATCCTGCAGCTGGTATTTCCAGAACTGCAGTGGGTATTTTTGTTGTTGTTGCATGTCTCTGCTAAAAACAGAAAATGAAAACAGTCTGAAAAGCAATGTCACATTGCTACGGGATGCTGCTGCGTATCTTCAAGTTCCTTGGCCTTTTTCAATTCTTTCACTCTGAAAAAACAAAGAGGAGCTATGTAACACTTCTATTACAAATCTCTTGAAGACAGAAAAATCAAAAGGATTCACCACTCCAACCTCCCGTGCAGAAGAGGCAGCTCCCAGAGACATGACAGGAGGGTAACACCTTCCCACCACCATAAACAGTTGGAAGCGCAAGAATGGGCCACTGGCGATCCCAAACACGTTTGGAGAGACACTTGGTTCCGGCTACTGTTTCCCCCCAGTACTGGCAACTACAGCTGGGCTTTGTTCTGGTGTTGGCCTGAGTGCTTGAGTGGACTGCTGCTCACTGCCTGACCCTGCAGCTGCTTCCTATTCGTAATGGCAAAGGGGCTGTTCAGTGCTGAGCCCTTTTCTCCACACAGTGCTGAGGCAGTGACAGCACAGTGGGGGAAAATCAGTCTGGCCAGCTTGGAAAGGAAGCCTGGTGCTGATACAAGAATTTAAGGTAGGAAAGTGTTTATGTGCAAGCAGAAGAACCGGTATGGGTGTGAAGAAAGGTACTTTGTTTCACAAGCACCCCAGCTGCTGGTGCCTGTATGTTTTACCATGCTGTCGGTAATACGTTTGTGTGTTTTCCCAGCAGTGCAGGATGCTGGATGTTGTGTGCCAAGGGAGATGAACCTACAGTGTGGAAGTCACTCTTCCTAGATGTGGCCTCATGCCCCAGTTCTCAACTCTCTCAAATGCACGCCATACATTACCTCCTCTAACCTGTCAGCACAAGAACTAAACCATCACTGAAAGCTGAGAAAGTTAAAAATAAAATTAAAGGATGAAGAGAAGGGAATAATTTCAATCCCATTGAGTGAAACAGAGCTCTGCACCGGAGCAGGGCAGCAGCAAACCCTCTGCTCAGGCTGAGAACCTGGCTGTGTGTCAGTGCAGGCTCCTTGCAAAGGAGCCAGACCAAATCCAGAGGTATTCCCGTGCTGCCCCAAAACCCAAAGGTGCCAAGCTGTGCTTGGGGCTGGGGCTGGCTCTGCCTCCGCTTGTAGGGAGTTCCTCTGCAGTGAGATCCCTTTGCCACCTGCTTTGCTCTGCTCCTGCAAGGCGAAGTCCCCCACAAAAGGAGCAGATTACAGCTCAAAAAAAAAAGGTGATCTAGCTAAGCATGTACAGGCTCAAGTGCTCATGTGATGTTGCAAAAACTTGAAAGGACAAATAACAAAGGTGTAGTGCAAAAGACAGTGTAAGAGATGCAAATCTGTGTAATGTAACCAGCTACAAGTGAAAGAATTTAACAAAGCCCAAATAAATAAAAGTAATAAAACATGTCGGGAGAGTTGAGAAGCAGCAGTGACAGTTTGTAGCTACTGTGCGTAGACTTATACTCACACATCTTCTTTTGGCTCTTGCACCAGTCTGCTAATATAAGGATACAATGAAGGCTATAAATTGATCTCTATAAATATACCTCCATTTCACCATTTTATTTATTCATTTTTCTGCATGTACTATTAGTCAGAACCACAGTGAAAAAGGAGCTGGCTGCTTTTACCTCTGTTTTAGCTGACTAAAAGCTCTAGCACTCAAATACATTCTCAGTATTTGTGAAATGTGGCCAACAGGGGTCAAATCAGACTAACCTGTAAGCAGGTTAGACCTCTGTTAATTTCCTTAATTCCACTGTTGGAGAATATCATGTCTGGAAAGACAGAGGGCTCTGCTAGTCCAAATGCACGCAGTGTGTTCAGAGTCTGAAGGCCACTGCTGAAGGGGCCCTGGCATTCCTGAAATCTGAGCCCAGTATGGGAGCCCAGAAGGCTCTCCCAGGTGCCAAGCAGTGCTCTCGGCTGGTTCCCGGGCTGAGGAAGGCACAAGGCAGCCAACAGCACCAGGGGTTCTCAGTTCCTACTCCGACAGTGCTATGCCGAGCCTGACTGCTACAACTTCACACAGAAATCTTCTACAGCTCTACACAAGCTGGTGTCTAAAAGAGCCTGTTGACATCAAGAGAGTGGAGGCTTTAGCACTGCACAGAAGGCAGCAACAAGCCTCTACTCATTGGGGTTCTTCATGCTGGGTACAGCCAGATCCCCTTTTCATTGCCGGAAACAGGAGGGATGGCACAGTAAGCCAAAAACAGTCACAATGACAAGATACTCATCTTCAGTACATCTAGTCTTATTTTCATGGAGCAGAAAAGCAGCCTCTCCCTTGAATTTACAACCAATATATCTAGTAGTGCACCATTTAGAAGCAGGAGAGCCAAAATCCCTGGTGCTGTGCTAAAAAAGGTGTTGTGCCTCTGTGCAATGGACATTTTTTAAGGCTTATATTAACTGCGTTTAAGATACCATCTATTAATGCATGATTTGCAGTGCAACTTCCAAGTGTTTTCTGTTGCACTTCAGTACTGTAATATAAAATTAACCTGTTATTATCAATCTCTCACTGACAACATGCACATTAAATAAGCTGGTGGCTCTTCCACTGAGACATGCTATTCCTTACTTTAGCACTTCACATGCAAGGGCTACACTAACAAAGCACTTTTGCTGGAAGAATGCAAGACATGCTTTGCTGCAAACTTCAACCTACAGCATGCAATATCTGTAATGGTGCAGAACTATTCCATCTGTTTGCCTGGAACACGCATGCCAACAGAAGTTAATTACTGCAGCACTCAGCATTTGCACGAATACAGGTCCTGCTCAGAAAGAGAGAATCACAGAATCACAGAATGTAAAGGGTTGGAATGGACCTCAAAGATCATCTAGCCCCAACTCCCCTGCCATGGGCAGGGACACCTTCCACTACACCAGGTTCCTCAAGGCCACATCCAACCTGGCCTTGAACACTTCCAGGGATGGGGCAGCCACAGCTTCTCTAGGCAGCTTGTTCCATTGTCTCATAATCCTCACAGAAAAGATATCCTAATATCTAACCTGAAGTTCCCCTCCTTCAAATTGTATCAATTACTCCTTGTCCTATCACTACAGTTCTGGATGAAGAGTCCCTCTTCAGCTTCCCTGCAGCACCCTTCAGACACTGGAAGGCACTGAGAGGTCTCCACACAACCTTTTCTTCTCCAGGCTGAGCAGCCCCAACTTTCTGAGCCTGTCTTCACAGGGGAGGTGCTCCAGTCCTCTTATCAACTTCATGGCATCCTTTGGACTTGCTCCAACAGTTCCATGTCCTTCTTACGCTGGGGACACCAGAACTGTATGCAGGACTCTGAAAAGAGCAGAGCAGAGGGGGAGAATCCCCTCCTTCCCTGCTGCCCATGTTCCTTTGGAGGCAGCCCAGGACACGATTGGTTTCTGGGCTGGGAGCACTCGGTGGCAGCTCAAGGTGAGTTTTTCATCAACCATGACCCAAGTCTTTCTCCACAGGGCTGTTCTCAATCACTTCTCCCAACCTGGGTGTGTGGGATTGCCCTGACCCACGTGTAGGACCTTGCACTTTACTTTGTTGAACTTCCTGAGGTTCGCACAGTCTCACCTCTCCAGCCAGTCCAGTTCCCTCTGGATGCGTCCCTTCCCTCCATTGTGGGACTGCACCACACAGCTCCATGGTGTCAGCAAACGTGCTGTGGGTGCCCTTGATCCCACTGCCCATGGCACTGATAAAGATGTTGAACAGTACTGGCCCCACTGCTGACGCCCACTTGTCGCTGGCCTCCACGTGGACGATGAGCCACTGACCACAGCTCTCTGCATGCGGCCATCCAGCCAGCGCTTCATCCACCCCATGGTCCATCCTTAAAACCTTGTCTCTCCAATTTACAGACAAGGATGTCACATGGGATAGTGTCGAACACTTTGCATTTGCAACAGTTTCCTTGGTTAGATGTGATTTATGTAATTTACATGCAGGTGTAATAATTACTGCTGAAAAACACAGACACAAAATAGTACAGAATTTCCCTAAGGGTATAAACTGAAATCTGCCATGGGTACATTACTGAAAGATGCTATTTAGCATGTAATGGCTTAAAACAAATGCTGCATTCCACAGCATTTACACACTTAGGCCTCAAGATGACCATGCAAATTCACTAAGCTACTGTATTGTTTTTATTAACTGATCTCTTTGTTCAATATATGCAATAGTGCATGTGTTCCACCGCAGGGGAAGTGCAGGCAGGTTTATTCCATTAACACACTGCCTGGTACATATGGAAACTTGCAGCCTGCAGCTGTCAGTCTCTCCTTCTCTCTCCAGAGCTGGCCCTGGGATGCCAGGGAAGTTCTTCCTTCTCCTGGCAGCTGGTGCAGGGCAGCCCTGCTCACCACAGGCTCTGCAGCAGGCACAGCCACAGTAAACTGAAATATTTCCAAATGTTACCAAAAATGGAACCAATCCATGGCCAGAGTGCCACTAGGGAAGCACTGAGGTGCTATTGTGAACACCATGCTTCTTCCTCAAACCATGATAAACAGGAGGTGCCAGAACCAGTGCATGCACCAAGGTAATCCATTTGCTTTATCTGAAATGCTTTGTCAAGAGAATCTAAAACTAATTGTCTTCAACCAATTAATTCTTTCTTGGATAGTCTGTACTGCAGCCTTTCCTGTGTCTTAGAAGTCCTTTCAGTCTTTTCTTAACTCTTCTTCTCTTGAGTTCCTCGCTCAGTGGCACTTTGATTTGATTACAACAATATAAACTCTCAATAGCAGGGGCTAGTATTTCCTCTTCATTAATACTCAGTGTAATAAACCCTCAAAATTTTCAACTGCAGTTAAAAAATACAGGTTGACCAGGGAAGAATTTTGGACAAATTAGGACCCTTGAGAATAGAAATCTGAGTACGTGCTGCTACGAGAGATTTTAAATGAACAATATAGCACTGCCTTCATGCGACAAGGCAATCTTCTTTGGTTAACATTTTTCCACTCTTAAATTGAGGCAGGGGAAGAGAACCAAAGCGTAGCATTTGCAGTTACAAGTGTTAATAAACTGCTCTAAGGAAAAAGAACACTACTGGGATTTATAGAATTGAACATCAGAAAGAATGTTCTTAGAGAAGACTGGTAGACTTGCAGTGAGACTCTTATTTTTTAAAACAACACAGGAAATGAGGGCGCTGAAAGCAATAGCAGCAGGCCAGGTGCTGCTGGATGGTGGGCAAACCTCTCCAGGAATCTACAAGCACTGTCACGCTGGCTTGGATCACTTCTGGGAGTGCCTCCCTGAGCTGAATGGGGGCTGGAGTGAGGACAGCTCAAGTGACACCCAGTGTCCTCACTGGAGTGAGGACAGCTCAAGTGACACTAGAATACCCCAGAATGGGAAACAGGACCTGGCTTTTCCAGGTCTCCAAACAAAAAAGCACCATCCTATTCCAGCAGCTCTGAAACCATGCACAAACCGCAAGGACCGTACATCTGATTTTGCACTGATGAAGCCCTGAACAAACACCTCCTCAGTAACATATTCTCCAGACAGTAAGCGCTTCTAAGGCACAAAGTTATTCCCTCTGCAAGTGCTGAAGAGCAGATGGCAGGAAAAAGCACGTGCAATAGAGGTGACCACTGCTAAGCTGTCTGAAATCACAGCCATGGTGCTGACATACAGAAAGGGAAGAGAAGATGATTTCAAACATGAGCTTTGAACCCTGACTCTTGGGAGGTATGTCCTGGTTCCCAAACTTCTCCAGCGAGCCCAAGTTTCTGCCTTTCACACTGTGTTGCTCATTTGGACACCGTACAGAGGGTGCATTAGTATGTTCTGAAGCAATGTAGAAAGCAACAGCCCCAGCGAGTGGCAGCTCCTCTCCCCATGCCCTCCCCAGTCCTGTACGAGGTGTCAGCAAATGAACCAGCCCTACTCAGGAAAAGTCACAGCAAATGATGGCTTCATGGGTAAAGCGTAACACAAAGCTGCTTCATCAGAGTGACTCCGTAATGCCCAGCCAGGGAAATGCTGAATGAGTCCGAATGCTGAAGATCAGTTTACAGGACAGGGTGCAAGAGCCAGAGAAGGCTGGCTGGCGAGTTACCTGTTGCTCTGAGAGCTGAAATGGCCTGTGGGATATTTAAGACAAGGGAGATCTTGCCTTTTTCCAGATACCTCATTTAGGCAGCAAAACAAGAAAGACAGAAAGGCCCAATAAGAACGACACCCGAGAGCACACGGTCTGCAATTTAATACACACATCTGAGCTCCAAATACATTCAGCCCCTGCAAGAGGTAAATGAAAAAAGACATTACTTTGAAAACTCTTGTTGCAGGTACAGTGACGCGTATCCCAATATGACATTTTCATACATTGTCCTGAACTCAAACAAATGGGACTTTCCTACCCCTTGAAATTTTCCCCTGTTCTCAATCTTACTAAGTGATGCAAGAAACCAGGTATCTCAGTGCAGTGCCTGCTGCACAGCACAGATTAAAACCACATTAAAAATACAAGTCCCAGATGCACAGGAGTAGGAAAAGGTTTGCTGCTAAAATGCCAAAAGAGGGAAAGTACGCGGAGAACAACAAAGCACGGCAGATGTTGTTTATTCAGGTATGAAATGCAGCTGTACTTACCAGAGAACTGACTTCAGATGCTACACACTTGCTCCCCAAAACTGGAGAGCAGCATTTAATCAAACCATGAGAACATGGTAGGTGGTAAGGGGGTCTGTTTGTACATGGAAGGTGAATGAAGACAGTTTTTATTACTCATGATCACAGGTAACAAGTGTGCTTGTTCTGCCTCAGAGAGGACAGAACTTTTGCTGCAGGCAGAAGGTGCCTCCCTGGTCACCACCTAGAGATGGGAAAGACTCGCTCCTTGTGATCTACTCCAGATCACCTCCTGCCAAGGGTAGGGCAAAGAGGGTCACACTGCAAGCAGCTGTGCTATTTGTTCTTCTCTACACCCAGACCGGGAGCAAAGCTCTCTTTTGCAGGAGGCTACAGTGGATAGTTTGACTGATATGCAGGCAAACATTTGTGTAGTCGGGCATGGTGAGTAGCTGAAATCCCTCCACTGAAGCAGGTTTTCTTAACTTACTTAAAGGCAACAGCAACTGGATGGGGCTTTTTTCCCCTAAAAGGTATTTTAATTTCTACTGCAGAAGGATACCAAGTCTTGTCTCACAAGAGTTGGCCAGTAAAATCTCCTGACTCTCCTTCACTGATCCTGGTGTAATGTCACCCAAATAAATCCAGAAAAAAAAAAATCAATCAATTTGGAAAAGTTTTAAAACTGAAAACCAGGAGCAAATGCTGTGATCATTTACCTGCACACTCCAACAACAAGTGTATAGAAAACAGCCAGTTCATGTATTACAGACAGACACGTCTGCAGGCATTCCCTCAGCACGAGGGGCTGTGTTAGCCTGTGCACATCAGCAGGCCTGGGAATGCTCTTCATGTGTGTGCATGCCAGCAGTAGACACACACAGGGTGTTACCAGAATGCAAAGCAGCAAAGAATGTTTTGCTATTACAGACTTACTTGGGCAGAACAGTAGTCAGTACATTTTGAGATAGCTCACAGTTTACTTCTTCCAGACAGAGAGCCGCCCCATTTCCCCATCAATCACACATCACTGGTCATTCCAGGCAAAACCTGCAAATGCTACCAAACTTCCAGAACCTGCTTCCTGCTAACTTCTCATATGCTGTTACACACACAAAGCGCTACAAGTGCAACAACTGTTTCTCCTCCAATACCGGCCTCTGCTGACAGCAGCCCCTGCTCTCAGGGCACGTCTGGGCCTCCGCTCTCACTTCATCCAGTTCCTACTTCATCTGTTATTAGTAAAAACTCCAAATTTTAACTTGTAAAAAAACGAGGACATGCAACAAAAAATGGTAGCATAGAAGTCACAGTTTGGAAACAAATGTCATTAGCTGCTGCTTCTTTGTTAGCCTAAATAGTTAAACAAATAATGGTGTCTCTAGCAGGCTTAAGCCCAATTCACGCTCTCACTCTCGAGTCTTGAAAATGATCTCTGCAATTCCAAGTCAATAAAACTCCGTGATCAACAATGAAGTTTTCTTTTTAGAATGTTACATGGAAGCAGGGGTACAGGCCACCCCTCCCTCGCTGAAAACAAGAGCAATAAGAACACAAACAGTGATGCTTCTGATGGCAGTTTTCGACAAAAACCCTGCTGCCCTAATGACCTCTCAGGCGTGAGATGGGACAGAGCAGCCTGCTGGCAGCTGAGGCACATGCCTTGAGAGACCTGCCACAGGAGTTCTCCCACTGATACCTAAATACTTTTAGCTTTTTCATGTATTTGTAGCTTTGCAGATTTTTAATATAGAGTTTTATAGTTTCTAGCACCTTCTTACCCTTTTTCACACTTTAGAACAAAAGCTAACCCTTTTGAACACATTATGTCACATTCTTGAAATTCTATTTAGTCTTATTTTCAAGAAAAGAATTTCTAACAAGGACATCTTGTTTTGCACCAGTGGGAATCAAAACAAGATACAGGGCAAACAAAACGAGATACTCCTCCTGGAGACACTCCAAGGGGCAGGCCCCCCAAGGGTGGGTCACCAGGGCAACTGTTCTCCTACTGGATGTACCGGCTAGATAGACTAATTAACCTTATAAAAGTTGTAGAAAACCTATACCGCATGTGCGCATACCCACGTTTTCTGCATCTGAAAACTTTCATTAAAGAACTGCTCTTTATATTATGATTTTTAATATTGTTTGGAAAGCTTTTCTTTTGAATCCAGGCAGCACCACCTCTTGCCACCCTGCTGTCACACAGCCAACCAGCCACTAACGTGACTGAACACACAGGTGAGTGGGCTCTTCATGCTGAGAATGAGACTCCCAACAGAAGCTCTCTTGGCACTTACTACAACACAGTTACAGCATCTTCACGTCATTTTTTTTGTTTTCCTTCCCAATATGTGGATTAATGAACAAGAGAAACGGCCATCAAAAAGCTGACCCTATAAAGCAACCAGATGTGTAACTTACCAAAAACCAACTTCTAGAAGATAAGCACTGGTGCTTAACCACCTTTGGGAGTAAAAAGCAGTGTGAGGAGCTCTTCTGCTTCCATCTGGCTCAGGCAGAAATAAATACCCATTTAGAGCAGGCTGCACCTGTACTGCAGCTTCCTCTGATCTACCCTGAATCCTGTTGCAGTCCATGACAACGGAACTCATTGAGTGTGTGTGAGTGCAGACCCTGTCAAATTCCAACATCTACTCACAGCCATTTTGGATACTGAAAAAATACCCCACCGACAACACCATCTAAGCATGCCCATGATGAATATACATGTCCTTTTTCACACATTCATGCATTGGTAACATCTACTGCAGAGCTCTGTCCTGTTACGAAAGCAGCAGTGTTAGTCATTGCAGTAGGGTTAGTTTATACAGGATTCTTTCATATAATTAATGGAGGTGAAACTTACTGGCATATCTCGGCTGCAGCCCCATGCAAGCAAGCAGAAAGCAAATATATTTAAAATGGAAGAGAGGAACTGGCTAGCAGGCAGCTACACTCACCCTTTTGTACAGCCTATGGTCCACCAGAGGGCTTCAGAGTGCAAAACAATACCAAAGAGCCATTAGACACACATGGCAACAACCATACCTTACCCAGAGCTTCACTTCAGGGAGGAGGAGACAGCACTTCTGCTTGCCTGGAGAGAAAGAGCCCTTCCCACTCCTGCCTACGGGACTCCTCTTTACCAGAGAAGAGCAGTCCTGTGTTTAGGTGCTTTAGAGCAGAAAGTTATAAGCAAGTAGAAAAAACCCAACACTGTCATCCCCATGGCACTGCTAGCTGCATCCTGCCTTCCCTTGCAGCAATCATCTCTTTTCTATCTCATTCCAAATGCTACTCCATAGAAAACACTGCAGATCATAATCCCAGTTTAGCAATGATCTAGATGTCCCCCAGAAAAGTTTCCTACAAATCAGAGAAAGAACAGGAAATAGGAGGTTACCTTCCCAGTGCAAGCTGAATGTACCATTCATGAATTCAGCTCAGCAAATCCAAAACCATTTGGAGCTCCCAGATTTCCTTGCAGCTCCAGATGTGCCACATCTGGGGATCACTAAGTAGCTGGAGTCTTCCCAAAATCATTAACTATGCAAAGCTTTGGTTCTGCCTCAGGACAGCGAGCCTGGACGCAGCTCAGCTTACAGGAGGTGTTAGGGGCAAGCTTTAAGCTGGAAGTCAGTCAAGTACAAGCTGACAGGTTTGGGCACCATGGGAAGATGGGTGAAGCTCTCCCAGGAGGCCCGGAAGTTTCTGTTTCTCATTCTCAACAAACAACACATCTGTGACACATCATGTTGATACTGTTATGCTGATGCATGTTTTTCACCAGATTTTTGAGATTATGACAACAGATGGATAAATATGGGGGAGTTTGTTCAAAGTCAAATGGAAACAATACATGTCTGACAGAATGACTCCTGCTGATGAATGATCCCTTTTGTCTCCATGACACCTGAGAATATTCAGCTACTAGAATTCCAATATCTTCTCTAAGAGTATATTCAGCTAAAACTTACACCTTTTCTGATTTTCATCAACATCTACACATCCACTACTGAGAGCTCCAACTGCAGAATCTCTCATTAACTCTCCCAAAACACCTGAAATACCTTCTGGTCAGGACAAACATTTAAGTTCAGGAGATCAGATCATCAAGGTGATCAGAATCACATTTGAGATATTAAACTTTTGTGCCAAAAAGTTACTAAGCAGAACAGGACAAGATGACCATTTAAGCTCTTCTGAATGCAAGCAGAGAAAGAGTTCTCATAATTGGCTAAAAGTAGACTTCGATCAACTTTAAATAGGAAAAAAACCCCACCAAGAAGACAGTTGCCAGGCGAAAACCTGAATAAATCTCACCGAAAGGCTACAGAATAAGCTACTGAGAGTAATTTTTTGGCCCAGCAACAGAATCTGCTCATGGACAAAAACCTAGGTTAAACCATTTAATTCTTTGAAGGTTGAATTTCTGAATTTTAAGAATTTACTGCCTTCTCCCTTAGCTCACTCTCCTTACAACAGACCACAACTGGCTTTTGCAACCTCTTCCCCCAACTCTATCGACTGACAGAAATCTGCTACAAGATCCTGTTTGATGTTCCTGTGCATGCTCTCTTCTCTTCCACTCCCTCAGATTTTCCAAAAATAGTTGTCATTTCTATCCCTTGCACTGACAAGGCACTGTGGTTTAACAAGTGGCTTCATAGTGCCATTTTTATACCACAGAGCATTAATTAACATTAGGTATTAGTTGTTATGGCTCACCCCTGGATGTTCAGGAGCTTGGACGGCTGAAGTGTTTCCCTCTGGAGACTGGGGCTTTCTTAATTTCTTGTTTATAGCAGCAGTGTGCTAATTTTGAGCAATACAAGAGGAGACTGCAGTGGGAATCCAACAAGCAGAAAGAGCGTGTGGGGCTCTTAGCCCAAGTACCAGAGCCATGCTCATCAGCTGTACCCTGTGTGAGTGTCACACTGGACACATGGGAGACTGAAGGGATATAATTAGGAGGCTTACACAGAGGTGATCTGAAATTTACTTAGCACCCTAAGCTTTATTACTCTATCCTTAGAAAGAGGTAAGCAAGAAAAGTCAAGCAAGGAGGAATAATGTCATTATTAAGACACAAAGAAAATTCAGAACGCTTGAGGAAGAGCAGGTGAGAAGGAAGCAATTCTACCTGGTACCCCAGTGTACCTGCACAAGGCAGCTCAGAAAGAGGGTTGCAGAGACAGGTTTGGGAAGGAATGGATGCGGGTGCTCTCACCAGGATATGGCTGTGCCAGGGGAAGCGCAAGGATGTGCCCATCAGGACAGGGAGCAATGAAGCAAACAGGTCAGTCTGAGTCAGCTGAGATGCTGGAGCAAGTGAAGCTCTATTAAGCAGATGATCTGTATAATTTTCAGTATTATATTTTCCTTTACAGTTGTTTATATAAGCAAAAGGCTTCCCATCTGTCTTCAAAATCCTGCATGGCAATAAAGTTCCAAGAACCCAGTTTGCACAGAGTTTGTCACTGACTGCAAGAGAGCAGAGGGACCAGATCCCTGTGTGGTTCCAGCACCCTGAGGAGCCCAAGGGTCTGCAAGATACTAAAGCAGTATCCTGACCCCAGGAACACAGGTGCAGCTCAAGTGTACAGAGCATGAAGTGTACACTCTGTTGGAAAACGTCTTCCTGCTTGCTAGAGCTTTTTTGGCAAGCAGGAGGAAAACAGGGAACGAGACCCAAACCTGTCACATTTCTGATCAGTTTTATAAATCTGGTAAATTTGTGTATTTTTCAAGCAGATTCTGAATGCTGCTTTTGTCATTTTGGTAAGTCTTGCTTCCACTTTTAGCATTTACCAATGCCATAATGCTCTGTTCAAATCTGTCAATTACTAATAATAGTTACATTAACACAGTTTTAAACTGTTATGATTGCTTGGAGAAAGCATGTGACCATAACCCTGTTATCATTTCTATTTTAGAAGGAAAAGCAAGGCAGTTTTAAAACATGGCTAACATCTCTAGTCCAACCCAGTCACTTTTTCCCTTTGTTGCATCCTAGCAAAGAACCATGGACGAATTCCCAAGCAACCACAACCGGTAACGAAGTGCCCGTGGACACGGAGAGAACTGCACTGCTGCAGAAATTCAAGCACTGTGCAATGTGATGTGAGCCAGAGACAGCCTAATGACAGTGAATCCCCCCTGCCCCTGAATTTCTGTGTGGAACTCCCCAAGAGCTAAATCCAGCCCGCAGGGATGCCCAGAGCAGCGACTGCACTGCTGGAGACGAGACTGACCCTGGGTCTGGCCTGCAAACTTCAGTGGTGCAAATGAGCAGGGTCTCTCTACAAAGGGAAGAGGAGACTGAGAAAGAGGAAGGCAATGAGCTGAAGTCAAGAACTGCTGCAATCATGGGTAATTTAAGCCCTGTAGAGTCTATGTTACTCAACAGCTGGAGTCTTAACTGAGCCCAGTTGGAGTGCAGGGCACATCCTGGACGTTGGTGGGAACCCTAGGGACACAGCCAGACTGGTGGCATTCTCCGGGCCCGTGCCTGAGTCGGCTGTAAGAGCCTCTGTCAGGCTGACCCCAGAGACTCCCTGGATGGAAACGTGGCATGTAGCTCCCCCAAGGACTGCCTGGATCTCAACCAGATCTGAGACGATACAGAAGTTCTGAACCTCTAGGACATGCTGCACAACAAACACAACAAAACAAACCCTTTGGTCTCTTCCATATGCCCTGCCGAAAGCTAGAAGTCGCTTGTGCTTCTTCATCAGTAACTGTGGCTGTTTCAAGTGCATTTGGAATCAGCCTGGGAACTACAAAGCCCTCTTTCTTGTCCACACATGTTACTTCCCACTGAACCTGCAGGTAAAATGTACTTCCACAGCATGAACCACACTGACCTTCTGCAAAGCGCAGCTTTGAAATCCTGCAATAAGGACTGAGTCTGTTTCTAAAATCAAGAGTCTATCACATGCCTCTCTAAGAGCTCTCCTTGTTAAGTGTCACTGGGCTGAACTAAACATGCTTCAAAATGCATCAGGTGTGACCAGCTCCTGAGTGGATGAAATGCACGGGTAGTGAGAATGGAGCGGGCAGAGTCGGAAACACCAGAATTCACCACTGTCTAGGCAAAGTCCCAGCTTGCAACTTGATCATATAGGGGATCCTTTCAGCTAAAAACCAAAGCAGACACCCTGCTGGTATGGCAGTGCTGGTTGCCACAGGGGAGCACTGAGGCAAGCCTGTGCTGTTCCCACACTGGCAGGAGCTGGTTCATGTGTGTGGAGTGGCTGACGTGAACTAACCTGTGCTGCTCTGCTGCCACATCCCACCTACCCACATCGAAGAGAACACGCACTTGAGGAGAGCCAACCAAATGATTCTGCGACTAAAGGCAGACTAAAGGCATTTCCAGCACACACCAGATGTCACCACATTTTGCACTTTCCCACATACCATGAATGTTTTGTGCAGCACTCAGAAGCTGTAGCTATGATTTAACAAGCTTTTTTTTAGACTTCCTCAAGTCCAGCTTTTAAAGTCAAACAACCTGGACTGTTTTATATTGTAAGCAATGGAGCTGTACACAATTCTCCTTCAAAAACAGTCCTAAGCTAAAGATTTTATTTTTGACAGCGTATCTTGGAAACAGCTTGGCTTTGTGCTTTGATTAGAAGATCTGTAGTGAGCTGGTTCTACTGTATTTACATTGCACTCATTGCAGACACACTTGGATATTGTCACATTGCTCTAAGGAAGGGCAGATACCAAAAGATAGTGTCATACCTGTGGCGGCAGCGTCGTAAAAACCGCATAATCTTGCGAGCAGCTTGATCCTGCTTCTTGGTAAGCAGACTGCTTCTAAACACAAAAAACCCCAACACTGAAGTGTAGGCAAAACTGGGGAAGAATACTACTAAATGCAAGAATAATTATTCAATGAACCACAGTCCTTTTCCCACTGGCCTTTGTCTGTGAAGCACAGCACAGCCTCGAAGAGCATAAAAACAATATATAAAGATCCCAAAAGCATGAGCACCCCTGGGGCTCACCTGAGTTTCTGTTGTACGATGGTGGCCGCCCGACGGTTTTGCCTCCTCTTGCCACACTCTTTGTAGCTGCGATAGTACTGCTGGATCAGCATCGCGGCTCGTCGGCTCTGCTGGAATTTTTTCTGTTCATAATAACTTCGGAATTTGCTCTGGATAAGAATGGCAGCTTGCGTCATCTTTTTATAAAGTGCATACTACAACAGAAACAAAGAGAAGCTGAGGCATCCCAGTAAGACCAGTAGGAAGCGGGTTCCTACAGCGATAGGCTCTTGAGCCACTAAGACGTGATGAGAAGTAAATGAGTATCTATTCCCTGACTGGGAATTGTATGAGAAAACAGTGACAGCAAACTGGAACAACTGTAAGATCAGGGGCAGAACTTAGTCTGCGTCAAGAAAAAAAACTTATCTGTTTTGCTGCCTCTAGAACAGTTTGACTGGATTCATGGAATAGCTGGTGTTGAGAGGAACCTTTAAAGGTCATCTAGTCCAACCCCCCCACCATGAACAGGGATGTCTTCAAGTAGATCAGGTTGCTCAAAGCCCCATCCAGGGATAGGGCATCTACCATATCTCTGGGCAACCTGTGCCAGTGATTCACCAACTCCACTGTAAAAACTTTCTTCCTTGTGTCTAATCTGAACCTACCCTTTGTTAGTTTGAAACCACTACCACTTGTCCTATTGCAAAAGGCCCTACTAATAAGTCTGTCCCCATCTTTCTTAAAAACCAAACAACCCCAACAAATCCCCAAACCCACAACAGTTCTAAGTCTAACACTGAGCCTAAGATACAGGCAAAACTAAATCTCATCCGAAATCCGTAACAAGCATACAGTGAACTCACAAATCTGCATGAGCGGTCACACACTTCCCAAATTACATCTAGCACTGCAGTATTTCTAGCCCTGTTATCCCAAGTAAAGCAGGCACAAACTCCTTAAAAGAAAATCTTTATTCTACATCCTTCTCCTCTCACAGCATGCAAGGCGATAACCACTTAGCAGAAACCATGTGCATTCATGCATATTTTTATGCTCTTCCTAAGATGCAAATGTAGAATTATGTATAGAAGTGTATAGAAAATATAGAATATAGCGCTCACACTACTGTAACAGAGGTTTTCAGTGTTTGCTGATATTATTTTGATTAAGTTTTAATACTGTCAAAGCTGATATGTCTATTGCTCCTGGGTATTTTATCAGCTTTGACTCATCTGTCTCATCAGACAGATGAGTAGCAGCTACTGCCCTGTACAGGGCAACATCCTAACATATCTCAATATTTTCCACTCTACTGGGACCAAAAACCCCAAAAGCAGACAAAGATCCCTCCCAAAATAACTCCAAAGCAAAAAGCCCTCCAATATCATCACAGACCACCATTTACCAAATTTCATTTTTTGGAATTGAAGCAGTCATTAGGAGCAGTTATATTTTGCCATTATTAATTTCTATTGGGTTTTTTGTTTCCTTTTTTTCTCTTTTTAACATTTTTAAATTAATGGATCAGATTCTGATTTTAAATTCACTCTTTTAATTAAGTCCACTCATGGGCTGGTCATGGTTTTCCTTCGAACTTTTAGCCCAGATGGGACTTCTTTAGCTGAGTTACAAACCCCTGAACAGAAGGGTTCAAATACAAAGCCGTGCCGTGAGCTGTGACCGTTCCAATCTAGCCACAAGCCTGTGCTGATCAGTGCAGTAACAGATCAGAGGAATAAGGCATGTGAAAGAGAAATTAGCAGTCACTGGATAGACCAGACCCCAATACATTTGCATTCAACTCTAAGACCTGAGTAGCTGCCCCCTGTCCTCCTCTTTTCCCTTCTTCTGGGAAGGGGATCAGTGGAGATGTCACCTAAAGTCCTCCCCAAAGGGGAAAGCCATGGTGACCTCAGTGTCCCAGAGCTCAACCCACGTGTGCTGACAGAACAAACAGTCCTCAGCCTGACACAAAACCACAGGGCAGGGGAAGTTGTGGATGGAATATCACCCCAAGGACACATTCTCTCCAGGAAAAGCACACCTTGCCTCCAGGAAGCCCTGAGAAAAGCTCAGTTGATTCTAGAATGTGAGGAGAGCAAGATGTCACACAGCTGGGAAACCAATCTTTACAGCAGGAAATTATTGACTGTGAACAGTTTAAGGCTGGCATCAACAGTTGTGCTTCCAGCATGAGCAGCAATGTTCTGAGATGCTGATCTGAGGAATTCAGCACACAGGTAATTCAAAGATGAATGGTCAAAATACCTCAGCAGGCAAGCAGAATGCAGAGGACAGTGGCTGCACAAGTGGGTAAGTGTTCTGTGCTCCCCAACTGCCAAGGCAAAGGTCACCAAGAGACAGCTGGTCAGGAGCACTAAAGGAAAGCCTGTCCTCTGGAAACTGCCTGCAAAGCCCTCCCAGCAGCTCAGCCCATCCCTGCTCATGGGAGCTGGTCCAACTGCAGCACAGCAGTCCGTACACAACTCCCAGAAGGTCTGGTTTGCCAGTGATTTCTCAACCATAGGCATTTATTAGTGGATAGTATTAAAACATTTCTCCAAAATGCCAGGTTCTCCTTGTTTATACTGAGTGGGAAAGTTAGTGACCCATGGGGAACTGTTTCCAAAATAGTGTTTGTATTTGTATTACCTTCAAGGCTATCCAAGTAAGCTTGGGGAGAAACAGAAAAATACATAGTTAACGTTAGTTCTGCAAATAAAGAATGAAAAAAAACCCCAAAACCCAAACCAAAAGGACTCAAACAATCCTCTCCTCTTTCAAAAAGAAGCAATTCCAGGATCCAAGACAAAGCAATTTGTCAAGCAGTTTTTGAAAGGAATTAAGCTTTCCATACTACAGGAAGCATCACTCCAGAATGAAAGCCATGTGATGGGCTGGATGTGAACCACAATGTAGTCACCTAACACTAGAAAGACTTCCCAAATAAATGTTTGTGAGGGTTGTAAAAAACCACAAGTGTCTTGCCTCACTTTCTGTAACATGTTGCCAGGCATTAAACAGACTGTGTCTAGCAGGGCAGAGTACAAAGAGGGATGTGGCTCTAGTCCTCACCGAAACAAACAAACAACAACAACAAAGAACCAAAACAAAAACCCCAACCAAAACCAAAAAGGAAAGGTATCTTCTTTTTCTGGGGTTGAGAACTCAGCCTGAAAACATGTCTCCGACCAGAATCTGGTGAACAGTCTCAGTCCTGGAAAAACTTGCATCAAGCTACAACATATGACTTCCCATAGTTTAAAAGTTTAGTATGTGCAAAATAAAACAACCTATTTTTCATCTTCACCTTTATCAAAGGCAAAACCAACTTCAATTTCACAATGAAATTTGGCAAGCAACTAGTCAGAGAACAGTTTCCTCAGGCTATAGCATGCATACAGGCCAATATGGAATACATCACTGCCCTCCATCTCACAGCAAAAACACAGGTATTATCACAAACAAAATAATTTCAAGGATTCTCTCCAAAATTAAGATTCAGAAGACGAATTTTCTTCCCTTTTCAATTTTGCCTAAGCAAGGTATCTCATTACTGCATGCTGAAAAGCATACGAGAAGAACAGCGGGGTAACTCCCACTACAAAGGGGTGTGCTCATGGCACTTACATGTGCTTCATAAAATTTCACTTTCTTGATTACCTGTTTGTACTTTCGGTAGCAGCGCTGAATAACAGCAGCAGCCACCTCCTGCTGTTCCCGGAGAGGACGACCCTGCGTGGAGAAGGAAAGGAGCAGCATCAGTCAGAGTGCACCAAAACCCAGGACAGGTGATGTGGCTCTCAGCTGCTCACAGGGCAAACCTCTCCTATCAATGCTACCTAGTCTAACTCAGGCCTAGGCATTTCCTGGAGTTTTCTCTCCTGTCAACTAACATAAAGAACAAACCTTCAAAATGCATCTTTACAACAAGTGGACAACTAAGCAGCACCTCTGGGGTACATTCTGAGGATGTGCTTTGTGAGCGCTGCTCTGGCACAGCACGTGTGCCATGGCATGGCATGCACTCCCCATACAGTACTTGTTGGGCAAACACCAACAAGCAAATGCCAAAAGCATTGAAAAGGTTATGACAGAAACTGTATTTTTGTCCCCGGAGTAGGTATTACCCACATTTTGGTTTGTAACAAATTATATTCTCTCTCACACACCTAACAAGGAAGACACTGGATGTTTGGGCCACATACCTTGTATTTCCTGAATACTGTCTGGACGAGTTTGGCAGCTTCATAGAGTTCTCTCTGCTCATGATCAGACAGAGTTAACTGTGCAAACTCATTTTCTACCTTCTCGCTGGTGGATGCACTCAGAAATTCGGACCAGTCTGCTGCCGAGGGAAGGCTGGGCTTCTCAAAAGCTATTTCACTGATTGGTGAGCCTGCAGGGCTCAAGCTGGTGTTCGAAGAAGGGGTCAGGGGTTCAGTATACAGACTTCTGAAATACCAATCACAGTAGGAATTATTGGCTTACAAAGGACTTGGGCCGGCATCACAGACAAGGACAACAATATCTCTAAGTTCAAGACAGAAGTTTATGCTCCCCTCCCTCTCTCCAAGCAGCATCCCACACCCCTGAGCCTGCCTGTACTGCCCTGCACAAATGTGGCACTGGAGAGAAACTCCCATTCCATGAATTTGCAGCTGTGCTGGCAACAATACATCTGAGCCCAAGAGTGTGCCTGGGCCTGCAAGATCAGAACTGAGTCTCATTGAGAACTGGGACCTGCAGGCTGAAGAGTCAGAACATACTGCCCAGCATTCACACCATGCCAAAACCCAGAGCAACCTCACAGCTCTCACTGACCTGATCTGTGCAGCACTGGGCAAGTGATCGACATCAGCAAGGTAACTGGCCAGCCAGCTCATGGTGGTGCTCATGGCAGCACTGTCCGTCCTCTCCACCAGCAGCGATTCCATTGGCACAAAATTCTCCCGCTTGATCCTGTCAGGCGTAGCTTCAATAATGTGCTCTGCAAGTGTCATCATGTTCACCTGTTAAGGGGGAAAGAACAGCAAACTTTTGCTGCCTGGTAGAAGGCACCTTGTGCTTCCATGTTACAGCCCAGCTTTAACGTTTTCCCCAAACCTGTGGAAGCTGGAGTCTACTGTTTGTCCCAGAGAAAGCCACTAATGAGCGCTCATTTGCTTTTCTGCCTCTTCAGACCAAGCACTACAGGGTTTCATATTCCCCAGACCTCTTTTTTTCCCTTTATGGGGAGCCCAGCAGATCTAGTGAAAGGTCTCTGATCCCTCCCTCTACAGGACTGACAGCTGTCACTAGTTTGTTATTTCCAAAGGAAAGGTGACCTTGCCACTCTTTTGCCGAGATGTGCAGTACAGCATGACATGACAATAAAGGCACATCAAGAGAAGTTAAAAATTTTGGGACAAAATATTGTCAGGAATCCTTCTGAATGATATCCCTCAGCTCAGCAAGTTTCACAGGAGTTTTCTACTCAGAGAACAGAAAACTGTTCTTGTTTTGTAATGCTCTGCTTCACCCGTGTTACACCAGCCAGAGGAGGACATTCAGAGATGCCAAGGCAGAACAGTTAAGGCTGTGCTCCCATTACCCACAGACAACCACAGTATCCTTCTCCCAGTGATTACTTCTCATATGTCTCTCCTGCTTCTGTTATATTTTTATTTCCTCTATTCCATACCTAGTGGGATTCTTCCTTCCCCAAACCCACTGTCCCTCCCATTCTCCTTCCCTCTGAAGTGCAGTGGCTTGGCCTGCAATCTCAGCACTACCTCTCTCACATCTTGTCTTTGTAGGGACTGCTGCCCAGTTCCCGCAGGACTATCGGGTCACCTGAGTCACATGCACTGCTGTGATCAGGAGACTCTGCTTTCTCCTTTTTCCCTGTACCACAGCAAACAATTTTGTGCATTCTGCACACTGTTGAAGTGTATGCCAGTGCACAGCCCTAACCACTAGCCTTTATATTTGGGCTGAAATCGGAAGAAAGTATACACTGACTGTGTGACCACCTCCTTCCTCAAAGCACAATTCAGAGTCTCTAGAGGCCTCCACAGGAGTTTCCTCACAGTCAGGATCCTCTGTGCAGCCTCCACGCTCTATGAGACTGCAGATCTTGGTGCTGTGGGTGCGTTTACCTGCAGTTCATCCATGTGGTGTAAACAGTCCTCATCCCCTGCATTGTCCCTGTAGGACAAGAGTTCTGCATCCACCATCTCCCTGTTGGCCATCATCAACACATTCATCTGCTCCCGCTGGCGCAGCCGATGGGCCACAGCATCCTTCCCCAGGGCAGTGCCCTTCTGGCTCCCTGCCACCTGCACTGCAGACACACCAATATAAATGTCTTTTGGGTTCCATTTGATGCCTGCTTGGCTGCCGGAGCCCCGATACCCAGTAACTTCTGGGATATGCTGGGAGAGCTCCCGGCCATAGTCCCTCAGCCCTTCACTGGGGCTGATTGTCTCAGTGGACGATTGTTTGGAGCTGGAGTTCTGCTTCCTAATGCTTGGCTGTTCCAGGCTCAGTGCAGTGGAAAGCAGCTTCTCTTGCCGGGCTTGAAAATACTCAGGGCTCAGCTTATGCTTTTTGGGTGCAGGGTAATCTTTCTGAGACTCACTACTGTAATAGCTGGAAGGTTCTGATCTTGGCCGCCTCAGTTCTGCAAACAAACAGATCAATGGTCAAAACTAAACATGGAACCCACGATTGCTATAGGAACATCAACAGCTTCTGCCTCAGGCCAAAGTCTGTGCTGTGCTCTACTGACACCTGAAAGGATGTGCAAAGGGAATAACAAAACACCCAGGGAGGATACTGTCTCAACCACTCCTAAGATACACAAGTCTTTCCAAAGCAGGCATTCACCCCTCTTCCTGATGCTTATGCAAGTGTAGGGCGCGCAAGAAAAGAATTAAGCATGGACAGCAGGGCTACAGGTGGCACCTACTGCCCAGGTGAGCTCCTTGCTCCCACAGTTTCATATGTTAAAAGTCAGCAAAACAGTGCATGCCCTCGAGGATGTTTTACCTGTGTTTGTACTGGAAATCACTGTGACTCCCTTCTGAGGCTCCTGAGAAGCAACAAGCTCACTGTGCCATTGGGACACCCAGTTCTCTGTGTTGGAGTCTGTGCTCGAGGGGCACTGAATCCTGGGGCTTTGCCCAAGCTGAGTTTGCTCATCTCGCTGTAGCTGCTCCAAGCACTCCGCCAACTTCACGTGGCCCCGAGACCGAGCAATGGCCAGTGGCAGCCTCCCGAGGGAGTCAGGAATGGAGATGGCTCGGCGGTCCCACTTGTACAGCACAACAGCTGCATCCATGTGGCCCAGGGCACATGCCCACATCTAAAGAAGAAAATGTCATTGACCAACTGGGTGACTTGCCTTCTCCTTTGTTGCTAATGCAGTGGAATCTGGTCCCAGCTCAAGGAAAAACTACTCTGATAAACAAAACCATGACATGCTCAAAGCCAGCAAATTACTTTTATAAATGTCTCAGCCCAACAAAAGGCCAATATAGAGGACTGAATACATGCTGTTCCTTCCTACAACAGAGAAACCTCCAACTGACAAATAAAGCTGACAGTTTTGTTTTGGGGTTTTTTTGTGACATAACTGCAGAGACAGAACTGCCTCAGACACAAAGGAATCTCTGTGGTCACAAACATGCAGACAGGACCAAAGACTGGGAACAATAAAATCAACACTGTGTTGTAAACTGGCAGTTCTGGTTCCATCTGCTTTGGCTTTTTGCTCGTCTAAGTTCTCAGTCATGATTTCATGATTCCAGTGACCAAGACAGTTTATAACTTTACAACCTCTACAGTTAAACAGTCACAGAGCACAATGTGAAAGAAGACATGTAAAGTCCTTTTCCCGACATGATAGTGGAGACTAGATTCTGTGTAAAACACTGACCTTCAGAACCATCTGTCTGTCCCCTTTCCTTGTATTTCTCAATGACAAGGTTTTGTTCTGTGTGCTCCCTCTCAGCAAAATGCCAGGAAGCTGATAGTACCATGTCTTACCATGTACGCAGCAGGGACACACAAGGAACATCTATACTCCAGAGAGTCAAATGCTTTAGGAAAATAACACATCAGAAAGAACTCCACAAAGGGGCCTCAGACTCTCTCAGAAGTTTCAGACTCTGCTCTTACCAGAGGAGTGCAGGAGAAATGATCCACATTCAAAGGGTCAACCTCCAGCTCCAGATCAATGCTGTCTGCGTGTTTGGTGCTGCAGGGGAAACAACAGAAGGAATGATGCTCTGTAGCCATGTCAGGATCATTGTCTAAGCACAGATTTATCCAAAGCACTGTACCACAGAGAAGTGGCCACGCACATGCCCACAAACACATGTATTTACTACTGACAGTGCCCCCACCACAGACATGAAGAGCATGATACATCCAGTGACTGGACTCGCTCTCAAGAGACAGGTCCCATCAGATCAGATGGGACGGGAACAAGTTCAGGGGCTTGGCTCTTTGTACATGACAACCAGAAATGTGGACTGAGAAGAGTTTATACATGCTCCTGCCATGCTCGTACTGACGTCCCAGAGTTCAGCGGGCTGGTCTTACCGCCATTTGATGAGGGTCTGGATGAGAGTAGCATAGCCCTGGGCAGCGGCTAGATGGAGCAGTGTCATTCCTCGGAAGGTCTTTGAATGGATCAAGTGTTTGGACTTTGCCCAGCACGCACGACTCATCATCTTCTCGCACACCACCACCACGCGGCTCTCAAAGCAGCTGCCCAGGGTCCCAGTCCCAGAAACGCACTGAAACACCACACACATCCCAGTTTAACCACAGGGAAGAGCTGCAGCTTGCCCTGAACAGGCAGACTTCCACTTCCAAATGTACTGAGACAGTGGCAAATGCGACCAAAAACCAACTGCTGTTAGACACCCACAAACCACACTTGTTATTTAGGACAAAGTATAACCCTTTCCAAACTCCACCCCCAAAAAAACCTCTGTTAAGAAAGCATAAAGCTGTCATGTCTGGACACAGCAGGGTTCATACCTGCACCTGTGTTCCACTGTTCCCATTCCCATTGCTCCCGCCTCCTACTCCTTGTTTGTGCTGCTGGGAGCCTGTCATTTCAGCCATTCTCCTCTCCATCTGCTCAAGTCGTTCCAATATGGACATCCTGAACTGGTTATCTAGGTTGGAGAAAGCCAGAGTAAGGACATTTCCATGGAAAGGAAGCTCAGGTTTTGACAGACAACTGTAGAAAGTCACAAACAGCTATCCTGGAAGCGATAGAGGAGATTTGCGCTGCTTGCAAACGCACACACACGCTTGCCCTGCAGTACCCTAGTTCTTCAACTTCCTGCAGCAACCCTTTGACTGCAATTTCAGAGAACTTCCTTACAGAAAACAGAAAAACGCAGACAGAAGACAAATACCTTTCTTCGTGAGTCCAGCTGTATGCACACAATGCTAGGGGTAATGCAAAGTCTTTCAAAACACAAACTCTAAGAAAACATACCCATTCAGAGAGCATTTCAGTAGGATCACATCTGCCATTTTTGTCACCCCCCTACTTTACAAGAGTCCTGAATTCAGCTTGACTTGCCTCCTGGAATAATGCAATAATGGTACCTGGAGAAAAAAGACTCCTCTGCTTCCTTCTCTGCTTAGGAAAAGGAGCCGATTAACAGGGCATTCGCTCCTCCCCTGGCAGGCTCCCTTTCTTGGAAAACAGCTTCAGCCAAGTGGCAGAAACAGAACTACCAGAAATCAGCATACGGGCACTGACAATCCTGTAACACCATTCCGGAAACCCATGGAACTCTGGAGCTCTCTGGTCCCTGGAGAAGTTTCAGGGCTGTGTTACTGATTTTCCCCTTGCTGCATTGTAACATAGCACTATCCTACAGCTACTAAGGCTTGAATGGTGGAGCTGAGAGGTTCGGACAGGTTAACAGATCATTGCTGAACCTGATGTCGTAGAGATCAATTGAAGCAGTGATTCTCTGGATAGGGCCAGTCAGTGCAGAGGGAGTGGCTGCAGATGCAGAGCTCTTTCTGTCCTGTGACCCATAAGGGATAAGTTTCATGCAGCTCATGTGAAGCAAGACTGTTTTGTGGATAGGGAGCATTTAATGAATCTCGGTACTATGCTAACAGCATATGTAGTAAACTGTGGGGGAGAGACAGCCCTTGGCCTGTTCAGTTTCATGCATCCACGGAGATGGTGTGGTAGTGTAGAACATTCAAACCCAGAACCAAGCCCACTGACAGCCAAAGGAGTATGTGCACCAAAATGGACAAGCTCTGATGAGGTTTTAAATGAGTCGGTCTTCTCCAAGAAGAGCACAGAGGCCTCCCTGGAAGGCTGCAGGAGTACTCGTATGCTACACTCAGAGGCACAGCTCTCACTAGAGGGTGTTGGAGAGATGCGGATCTCTGCTGTACTGCACTAAGGACCATATTGCAGACCATTGGTACAAGACAGCTTGGGTCCACTGGCTGGAGACATCCCCTTCTCACCAAGAGGCTGCTGTGGTCTGACGGCAGGCAACAGCTCCGCTCCCTTCTGGCCAGTTTAAGCATCCCACCCTGGCTGCTCAAGAGCCAGGGACAAAGGACTGTGGCCAGCACCTCCCATCTAACCTCCTGTCAGAGGTGAGCTCACTAGTCCAAACATTTATTATTAGTGCCTTACTAATCCTTCAGTTGTCCTGTTAATTGCAAAGTCCCTGGGAAAGGACTGGCAGTTACGTGACAAAACACTCATGGCACTGATGCGGTGTCAGGGCCCTGTCCCCGAGCTGCGGTCAGCACACGGCAGCAGCACAAGCCCTGTTTGCCCAGCAAATCTTTGTTCCAGGAGTGCTGCAGTGTGCTGCAGTGCAGTCCACACCGCTGTCTCCTCCCTCCCCATTGCCAGGCGGAGCACGTCCACTGCAGAGACTGGCAGAGACCTGGCCCCGCGCAAACACAGCCGCGACAGCTCAGGCACCTGGAAAAGCGGCCACGCTTGCCCTGCCGGGAACGGCCCTGCTCCACACAGGTAACGCCACTCTCCCTAGCTGGGTACCGGCACTGGCATTTATTAGAGCTGAGAGCAGCAAGCCATGCCGGGTATTGCATCTGAGCCCTCAGCCTCGTACAGGCCGAAGTAGCATCTTTCTAAAAGAAGAAATTTGGCTTGAACTGGTGTAATAGACCGACAAGTTCAGGACTGCAAGATTCTGGGGATTTGCTCCTACTCATTTAGGGATCAAGAGAGAATAATTCTGTACATCTGGAAACAGAAAGAGAAAACTATTCCAGTGAAATGCAGAAGTACAGACTACTATTTTCACCCCCTTTGGTTTTTTTCCAACCTGAAACCACTGTGGAACAGAAATGGAGGGCCCTATGTTTGTGACTATTTTCTAAGCTCTCGCTGAGCTTTACGATCCGTAACGAGTGAAGCCTCCACCTTTCCTAATCCCAAGATAAAGACATTGCAAACTTCCTGTCAGCTTTTGTCAGAAGAGTGAAGTTACCGAAGGTACACCTGTCACCCACCAATGTCCCCGGACAGAAACACTAAGCTGAAGAAATGAAAGCAGGGAATTTTTCTTAGGAAACAGAATTTGAAACAGCATCTGGTGCTCCCAGGTATTCCTATTCAGTCACCTGGCAGTGATCCTAGAAAATACTAAGGGCAAGACTAATTGATTCTGACTGGATCAGGCATTTTAGAAATATGTTGCTATTGCTAAAATGGGAAGTAGAAACAAACATTCTGGAGCACCAGCACAGCGTGGCCAGAGCCAGAGCCCTCTCCGTGTCCAGCAGAGACCACCAGAATTTACCCAGATCAAGGTGCACCCCCAAATCAGAAAGCTCCACACAGCAAATGAGGTAAGTGGGGCAGCAGTGCAGGAAGGTATCTCCATGCTGCCCATTTTCCAGGTGACCAAAATTGCTGCCTAAGCAAGCCACAACTGATGACAATTTCAAAATTATTTATGTATAGTGTTGTTATGATTCTGTAGTAGCAATTACACCAAGATGTCCCTTTCAAAAGGGACTGGTCACTTGAAGTGAATGCACCACACTAGTCACCAAAAAACCAAACAAAAGCCCCCAACAAAGTAACAACAACAAAACCAACCCTACAACAACAACAAACCCACCAAACAAAAAAACATCAAACCAAAGCAAACCACAAAAGAAAAAGGGGGGGGAGGGAGGGAGTGGGAGAGAGAACATCTTCCCCCAAGGTTTCTCCTGAACTCACCAATGAGGTGAAACACTCTTCTCCCACACCAGATTAGCAGCATTTTGGACCATGTCCAGCCTGTTCACACACTGCTGATGAGCCAACAGATGGACCTTGCAATAACTGAGAGAAGGGCTACAAGAGCCACAAGGCTGAACGTTACAGGTATCACTCTGAGAAGTTCAAGACCCCTTACCCTGTATTATTTCTCATTTTTCTAGTCACAATCTTTTCTGTCTTGCTCATTTCAGGGGTCTCTGCAGGGCCACCTGCTTAGCAGGCACTGAAGTTACAGGAACAGTTTCCATATTCTTGTCTTTTACAGCCAACAGAGGATCTCATGACAAGCAAGTCTCCTGCAGCGCACTGAAGGTGAGAGCTCAACAGCATAAAAACCACTGTCCAAATAAGCTTTTCTCCGGCTACATGGTACAGGAAACCTAAACAGCCTGAGCCCAAGGAGATGTCTTGCACTGGAAGCACCCTCACTCTGTCCAAAGGCAACAAAAATCCATGTGGATACAAACATATTCACATTTTCATGGTTTTGCCCAAAAATTCTGCTTTTGGTGACAGAATTTAGTATCTTTTCGTGAGCTAAAAAGTTAGACATGCAAATCTGTGCATTTATTGAGTTTTTCCATTATGTATCAATCTAAGAAATGTTTTAATATTCTTTAGGAAACTACAGAGACTGTTTCTGCAGCCTTCTTCAAGGCTTCCTCCACCAAAGGTGATGAAAATAACCACATTTCTGTATCTGAAAGACACAGAGTAATCTCACAGAAAATATTCTAAACACTGTATCTTTCCAGGAAATTATTCGTCTTCAAATTTAACAATATCAGTGTCACACCACAATTACTTCTCTTATTACCATCTTTCCCCTAGCATAGTTAGGAGAGGTGGTGGCAACCTGAGGGCAGCTGAACTGTCCCAGCAGGGAAGGACTGGGAGGAGATGCCTGTCGGATTTTGACCAGTACTAAGCAACTGGTTTGAGTCTTGCATTCATTTCCTTAGAACACAAACCATCTTTTAAGTGAAGAACAAGCTTCATTTTCATCTGCACTGTAAGAGAGCCTACTCCTGATCACAGTAATGATAGCAGGTTATGCACTGAACGTTTCTAAATATGCAAAACTATTCTGGTACAAATCCTCTAAGGATACATGGTTGTTTACATCAGCTAGCATCTTACAGAGTTACAGACTGTATGCTTCCACAGTTACACCCAGATAACCTGGATATTGTTTCACATTACCTTTTTTGTTTGTTTGTTTGTTTGTTTGCAGGGTTGGTTTAATCCAGTGGCATTTCTCTAATCCAGATCCCTTCACAATTTAACTTAAAGCACACCTGTACCAACAGCTCGATGAGCCACCACAGCAGGCACAGCGAGTGGAAAATGCAGCGAGCAGAGGAGTTAATTTCATCTCCAAGATTCTGGAAGCCACACCTCCATTTTCTTCCTCGGTGTCCTCCAATGAACACTAAATTTCCTCAGTAAGAATCTGAACAGATGCCAGCCGTTTACGTGACACAAGTTTTCACTGGAGGCTGCAGAAGCACGTGCCTCATGCAGCCTGGTAACAGCTCCTGACTGCATGGACCCTGTATTGACAAGGGAGCTAAAACAGAGCACTTGCAAACACTTCACCTACACCCCCACGACAGCCCCTCCTCTGCACAGCTCTCCCCGCTGCCCAACCCGAAGGCCTCTTCCAACAGCAGGATTTCTGTTTTTGAGCTGGGCACGCAGTGTCCCCCATGGGCAGGCACAGCTCAGAGCATTGCCTCTGCCCACACTTTACTACAACAGGTAGTAAAGGCACATGTTCATCAAGCATCAGTTCTGCACTTTCTTTGTGTGGTACCCAAAACACCACCATGGCCCAGGGCAAGAGGATACCAAGACACAGCAGTAAGTGACAAGCCCTCCTTTACTTAACAGGCCAATTTTAAGAAACGAGCAAAGAGAGCTGCTTTTCTAATCTCTGCACACTGCTGTACTGGATAAGAACACGTCCCAAAGGATCATCAGTCCTTTTGCCAAGCAAGCTTCAAACAGCAAGAAACTGCCTGCGCCATACATCACTTGGCAGTGCAGCCAGAACTTCTACAGGGGAAATACTGCTGAAAATACAGATGAAAAATAAACTGGCAGTTCTTAGCCGCCAGCGGTGTTTACATCACTTACTCTTTTTTCACACTCTCACCCGGAGGTCTGGAGGTTTTTGCCAGGCTGCACAACCAAAATGACAAACAGTATCTGGCTGGAAGGACTACAGGATGAGGGTCCATGATCTCCTGCACATTCCACTGGGGCTGCATCTGCCCAGCATATAATTATTCCCCCACAGAATTCTAAACGCTGAGCTAACAGTGGTGTGCAAGATCTGCATGTGCACGTGTTCCCAAGCACTGAGCTTAAATACTCTGGTGTGGAGTAGCCACACTGAGGGCTTCGGCTTCTCAGCCTGTGCTGTTTCTTTACCAGCAGTTTCTGTGTTAAATCATTCCCTGCATGAGTACACACAGACTGAACTGAACAAGTGTGACAGCTGAGTACTGTAAAAAAAGCCAGGCAGCATAAAGACATTTTTCTGTTTTGCAGAGCAAGCTAGACACACCATATTCTCTCATGCAGCGCAAGCTGTGGGTGGGGATGAAAGCAGTCTAAGGCCACGTCACCCACAATGCCACTGCTCTGTTTCTATTTTGCAAATCATCTGTCACTGGTCAGTAAAATCTTGCTCAATTCTTCTGCACAGTACAAATCCTGAACATCTTCCATGCTGCAGTTTCAATTTGATCATTTAAGGCTGATTTCTGAGGTGTCATTGTTGCAGGAACACATATTTCTGGAATTAAACTGCAGTAACATCCCCAACGCACCTTACGAGAACCTCTCTTTAGCAGTAAGTGATTACAGGTCAATGTCTCTACCAGCAAACGAAAGCATTTAAAATTCATATTCTAGGACAAATGCTTATCTATGCTATTGAGGCAGGTCACTTCCAGGGCTTTTGATCAGTGAGAAATGCCACAGCTACCAAGGCACAAGATGAGGAAGACACTGTATTGTACACTCAGAGCCGAAGCAGCAGCTGAAGAAACCCCACACTTTCACCCAAGAAATAAACACTACTGGGCATGGGCAGGAATGAAGAAGTCATCCAGACCTGCACACACAGGTACTGTCAGTGATTTTAAGCCATTAATCCACCTGCCAGGGCATGATTTCTTACTGTCAACACTTTTCCCATAGTTCTTCAAGTGCTATAGGACTTCAGCCATTACTCCCATGCCATCTGAGATTACTCTGTCCCTCTCTGTCATCCCCAGTAGCCAGTGCTCCCTCAAAACAGGGTACCTCTCCACTTTATCATGCCATTACTAGAGAAGAGAAGCAGGAGGGCTGCTCAGGCTGACTTCTTCCCCAAGTGGCAGTCTCTATACCAACAGCAATAAAACACTTGCTGCCCTATTTCTCCGGCTTCTCTTCCCCAGGGCTTAGGGAGGGCACGATTTTAATGCTATCCAGGAACAGCTGCTCCAGGAAACAAAAGAAGGTGTTAAACATGCCATGTGTACTTTATATATTTTAGAGGTAGGGAACACTGCTAAAGACAACAATTCTTGTGCTATTTTGTAATTTGTACAAAGATTTGGCTGGCTGAGGTGAGTCTCCGCATCTCAGGTCAGAATTTGGCTGTGCTTCCTTATGGGTGCCAATATTATGAAATATGTACATGAAAAACGCTCTTGGATGTGTGCAAAAGAGCAACAACCTGGAAGGACATGCTGTGCTGTTGCTCACTTGCCCAATGCTACTACCCAGGGCTCCTGGAGACCTCCTCCTCCAAGGGATACATGCTAAAGGAGCTATAAACAGGAAAAAAGCATCTCATGCCACACTACACAGTATCTGTGCTTACAGTACTGTGCATGGTATGTATGTATGCATATCATAACAATTCTGACCCAAGTTTTCTCTCATTAAATCTGCAACCTCAAGAGTCAAAATATTCACTCCAAAATAATCGGACTGAAGAGCAGCATGCTATAAAATGGCCTCTATTTGCTCCAAAGGAAAATAGGAATTGCTGCAAGCTACAAAACTGTGAAGCGCTGGGACAGGTCAGCAAGAGAGAGATCACCTTGCCTGGAAGCTTTCAGAAAGTCTGACATCAGTTATGTTTACCCTATCTAAACTGCAAGTGGTCTACAGAGTCTCCTGAAGTCCTCTTGCTAGTCCCGCTCTTTCTGCAAAGCACACTGCAAAACAAGTTTCCAGTAACATGGTGCGAAGCAGGCGTGTGCTTCCAGCATCCTTAAGATCCCCAAGAAGGTCTGGGCTACCGACCTCCTTCTGTGCCGTACCAGCTCAGAACACGAGGCTGTGAGCTGGAGGCGCTCGATGTAATCTGCCCTGCTGCACACGTGATGCTACAATTAAAGTGCTGTCACAACTCTGAGCCCGCACCGCAACATCACCCGGAGGGGCTGAGGACGAGTACATGAAAACACAACCGCGTCCCACGGCTAGGGGCACAGCGAAGCGGGGCACAACGAGCAGCAAGTCGTGCAGTTATCGTGGAAGTGCAGCAGAGTGAGGCACAACACAGAAGCATGCAGATTTAAACCCAAACAAGCACTGCGCGACACTTTATCCTGCAATACTTACTGAAAGCAGTACTTTGTCACATGGGCACGTCCACCTGCACCGGCTGGGGGTCCCGGACCCCTCTGTAGTCCCTCTGCCTGCTTCCAGGTGAATAATGTGACAACACCTGGCACCAGAGGACTGACCTGGGAGTCTACAAGGCATCAGCGGAGGCTCCAGCCAGCATCTGGCGCAGACCCCGCAGCAGGGGCGGGCAGAGCAGGCTCCCCCCAGACCTGCTTGTCGTCTCTCGCATCCTCGCAGCCAACTGGAGCTCCGCCGTCCTGTCGCAGCGCCGGCGGGTCTCAGCGGTGCACCCCTCGCGCCCCGGCGGCCGCAGCGGACGGGCTAATGCTGGCCGGCATAGCTGGGGCTCGGGGCGGCCCGGCCGGCCGCGGCGGAGGACGAGCCCGGGCGCCCTTCAGCGGCCG
>VXBT01002712.1:79091-101750 GCA_013400235.1 Oriolus oriolus
CCCCCCCCCCCCCCCAAGTCTTTTTATGTTCTCCAGCTGGGAAAGACAGACAGATCATAAACTGAGAACCCAGCAGTAGCTGAAAAGCTGCCTGTGAGGTGCTCCTGCGTCAGTGCCATTTACATTCAGTACCAGTCACACCCTTGTCCAACCCATACACACTTGACTCATCACTACACACATGGCCTGCCCCTATTTTTATGTTCTGTCCTCTTTCCTGCAGATGTATAAGTGTAATGCCAACAGCACTCACAGCCATTTCCCTGGAATTTCTGATCACATCCCATGCCAAGGAAACACCATCTCTACAGACACTTTATGAAAGCAGCAAAGGTTTCAGCGGAGGGCAAACACACTTGCTTTCCATTGGGAATCTGTACTGAAATGCCTTTATAATTTGTTATGCATCTGCCATGAGAGGATCTCTGCCCTTCAGTTCAGCCTTCAGTTCTTCAAGCCTCATTTGCTTCTTGTTTTTTTTCTTAAAAGAGCCTCTCTACAGACAGTGAATGAAAAGTGAGGTCAAATGGCTATAAAAGCACACAATGACTTCTGAAAACTGAGTTTTACACAGAAAACAGAAAAAGCTGCCAAGTTTATCTATAGAGATCAAGATCACATGAGAGTGCTTCCTTTATGAGAAAAAGGTTTGCTTTGAAAAGAAAGAACACCACTATTCTAAGTAACTAGAAAAAAATGCAAGAACATCACCAGCTGGTGTCAACTGTCCATTTGTAAAAGATCTAACTCATCCATGGTGTCAAATAAGGAAAACTCAGAATAAAACAAGCATCTCTGTGTATAGTTCAGAACAGGGTGCACAATCCTGCATGGTACAGCAGACACTGATGAAGGAAGGAGCCTTTCAGAGGATGGCACAGAACATGCTGCCTTCAAACTCCTTCTCTGCGCATTCCCATACTTGGTTCAATTCAGTCCTAGAAGCAGGAGCATGGTGGGAGATGGTCTCACAACCCTTCCCAGTCATTAGCAGGACTGGTCCCCAATCCCAAAGGCCAGTACTTGTGCTGTGCTCAAAAAAAAAAGTGATTTTTGTCTTAATGTAACTGAAAACATAGAGTTCACATACAGAGTGACTTTATTTTAAAGAGATTTGTGGAAGGGAATTGTTTATCTAAGATGAGATGGAAATTGCTTGTTCTTTTCCTAGGGTGTTCCTGGGGTATGGCTGTTAATCCTGTCTCTCTGGCAGTGGTCATTCCAGCTGGAATAATAAATTGTGTTTTAACAATGCAGTGCAAAAGAACTCAAAGTGTTCCACTGAGTTAATTAAAAAGAATTTTAACATTCTTGTCAATATTTTGTGACTACAAATATTCCTCGAAAATCTTCCCTCAAGACTACATAACAGTCAGTAGGGCAAGGATTTTAAGCAGGGAAATCATAGCAAACAGAGAAGTCAGGGATTTGTGTATTTATTCAATTGATAGAATCAACTCACATTAGCTTTTACCTTGGCTAGCTAAGCTAACATTTGTCCTCTAACAATAAATGAGAAGATGTTGCTGGTCCTTTAAATAAGAGCGTAATTTGCTCCCTTTGGAGCACTGTGCATCAAGGCAGAGGCTTCTGATAAGTCATGGTTAGTATAATTATTCAGTCTTTTTCCCTGAAGGGCCTCTGCAATGCAGCGGTCCTCTTACTTTTTTTTTCCCCTCCCTGTTAGCAATGCCCTAGTTTGTTCACTGCTGCAGTCCCCCTCCCTTCCACCATCACCACAGCATAACAACCTCTAATTGAGAGCTGGGCTGCTAACCAAGAGCACCCAGAGAAACTGCAGGGGCACCAGAGACAGCACTCACAGCCACCTTCTCAGCTCCTCTGAATTCAGCAACACTGAGAGAACTGTCAAAAAAGGGATTCAAAACCTACCCACTTGGCATGCCACCCTGGAGAGATTGCTAACAGCTGAGTATCAATCACCATCACATGCTATCAGCTGCACTCCACTGGCAGCAGGAGGCCTCGGCAGCAGATGAAAAGCACCTACAGACTCTTACAATCCTCTCAAGTCAAGCAAATTCGATTTTGATGGTGAACATAAGACTATGTGCACCTCCTCATTAAGAGCTGGTTCTATTCCTGTTTGCAACTGTGCCTCTGCAGCCACATCACAAACCTCTCTTCACTCTGCAATACCCACAGTGCTCTGTCTCCATGCTGCTCTTTGGAAGTGGTACCATCCCAACTTCTATGGAATGTCCCTCTTGTATGTGCCTCACTATCTCCCCATTTTCTGCTTACATAAATACACATTTTTCTAGACAAGCTCAAGTTTCAGAGTTCTCAGGAAAGACAATTCCAGGGTAAATGCTTCTCTCTTTCTAGAAACTGGGCAGTATGATCAGCTTTCTCTTCAGACAAAAAACCCCACCCCTTTGTCACCTTGTATAAAAGGTAGCAACGTTTTGTTCATATCAACAGAACTAGTAAAACATTTCAGTGAGAGGACTTGGATTAACATTGCCCCAGCCCTTCCTGACAGGACAAACTTGCCCCACTACATCCCTCCCCCACCAGGAACTGCTCTATCATTCATAGTCCTACATTTGGCCAGCTTTCTTAAGGAATATCACATGCTTCTTACCATCCAAGGACAGCCAGTCATGCTGGGAGGAAGGCAGGGTTGGCAGAGCTCTGGCTTTATATTCAAATACCACAGAATTGGAGATGATCTGATTGTTGAAGGCAACTTGCAAAGTCACGAGCCCAGTGTCATGAGCTAAAAGAAAAGTGCATGTTGTAAGACAGAGAACCCCCTGCAGAAACCCACAGCTAGGAATTACCCTGTGGATATCCCCATGTGCTAAGTATTGGGCTGAGAGCAGGTGAAGAGACGGCGTGCTGAACAGTATTTTTGTGACTAGACAATTCAAAAGTCCAAAGTACCAGTTGGTATTTTCAAACATGCAGGTTTTAAGCTTAGGAGTCATCTAACGGGTTGTTCTGGCAGGAGGCAGAATCACACGTGTTTCTAAAGACTGAGCAGCCTCACTGCATTTCCAGCGGGAAGCTGGGGCCCAGCAATGAAGCCAAGTTATTCTGTATCCACTTAAGTCATAAACTGAGAGCCATTACTACTGAAAATCGCTGTGGGGAGGTTAGAGGTGTTCTCATGCTGTAAGTAGCAAAGGGCAAAATGTAAGCAAATTGAGTCAGCAGAACAGTGGGTGCACCCCTGAACAACAGCTATTCTTTAACCTGCTCTTTCAAAACTAAAGGAATGCTTAGAATTGTTTCAAATAATTATTTTAAAGTTAATTCAGAGATTCTAAATAGTATTTGTTGTGATTTGTTGTGATGTATCAAGATCCCAAATTGCTCTTCTCACAATAAACTGGTCAAAGAAAAAGGAAAAGCTTCTTGATGCCTATACACTTTTGTACACGTATATGACATGATGAGGCTCTGAAACCACCAGATGTAGGAGAGCAGCACTCCTTACCTGGGCAGTAGCAGCGCAGTACCCCTGGCTGAATTAAAGATGCAGGCACTGAGATCTGATCAAACAGACAGCTGTAATTATTGCTGGCTTCCTGCCACGGGCCGGTAATCAGGACTTTTACTCCTCCCTGTGAGGAAATAAAGGGAGAGACCCAAGCATGACAGGAGAGGCCACGGCGGGGAGGAGCGCGGCCGAACGGCGACCGGCCCCGAGCGGCCCCGGGCCCGCCGCCCCTTCCCCGCGGCCGTGCTGCCCTCGGGCGGCCGCCGCCGGCAGCGACACAGCCGGGCACAGGCGGCGGCGGCGCCCCGGGGGGACGAGGCCGTCCGATGCCACTCCGAGCCCGGTGCCGGTCCCAGCCCGCTGCGGCCCCTCTCGGTACCGGCCCGGGCCTGCCGAGCCCGCCCCGCCGCAGCCGCTCGGCGAAGGCCGGGAATGTCCCCCTCAGCCTCGCGGGGCCGCGTCCCACTGCGAGCCGGACAGCGCCGCGCAGCGGGGCCTGGGAGACCGGCCCTGAGCAGCTCCTGCACACCTCCGTACGCAGACACAGCAGTGCTCCAAGGCCACGCTTATGAAAACAAAACCTTTTTTTCTTTTTTAAATTCAAAACAACTTTCTCTTCCCATTAGTGGCTCAAACAGCCTCTTTCCTCACGCATTCCTTCACATCAGCAAGGTCTGTGCTGCTGCCATTTTCAGCTTATGGGGCATACGACTGATTTTGGAAGTCAGTGAGATGGAGGGAAATGCTGAACTCATTAAGGCTGTGCAGGCCTTGAATTATTCTAAGAACATCAGTGACAAATTTAAGGAACAGCTCCAGTTTGCAAATTCTATTGCTCTACTGGGCTTAGGTAGCACCATGAAGCCATCATGTGGGAAAGACTTTGCTTTCAATGAAACAATACCTTTCCGTTGATGCTTCCTAAGTGAAGAAAGGGCCCTGCCAGGATAATGAAGTGCTTAATTGAAAATACACTCAGACATGCAAATGGCCTTGAACGCTCTGACTTGAAGAGAAATATTTTAAAAGCCTTTTCAAAGCTTTAACAAAACAGGTCCCTTATTAACAAAGCAACGAAAGATAAAGCAGTAAACATCAGTGAGTAAAAGCCTTGGACTTACCTCAGGGTAAGACCATTCTGGCGAATAATCTGTCACCATGAACAAGCGCCCACTCTGCTGCAGCAAGCCCAAAGTGCCTTGTGCCGCAGCTGCCGAGACCACCTCGGCCACGTGCATGTACGCCATGGTGCTGGCTCCGTTCTCCGTGCTGCTGAGCTGCATGTTGGCTTGCTGAGGGCTGCAGCAAGGAATGCACATTTCGGCCTGGTTGTATGTCGCTCTGTTACTGTCTTCAGGCTGAGACAGTCCAGCACTGTCACCGGACACCAGCTGGTGTCCATACAGAGCATTGCTCCCACCTTCTACAGATATGAAATCATTAATTAGATCAGAAAACTGGTTGCTGAAGGAGATGTCAAAGTGGTCTAAGTTAAGCTCCATGTTGGAGGAGTTATTTAAGCTAGGATGGGCCACAGGATAGAGTCCTTGTACCATGTTTCCTTGGAGAATAGGGAGGTTGTTCCCATTCCTGATACCTCCGTTGGCCTCAGGCTGCAAGTAGTGTTCTGTGTTGCAGGCTTGAAGATCCCCTGATTTAAGTAGATTTTCATTTCCTTCTGCCTGCTGGGAGGTCTCCATGGGAACTTCAGCTTCTGCAGTCATAGCCTGGAAGTTTGCTTGGAACTGCATGAGCTGGAGAGAAGAAGTGGACTCTATTCTGGTTTCCACTGTGCCGTTACAGTTGGAAGTGGTTTGGGATGAGGACTCTGTTTTCACACTGGAGATTCCTAACGTGTTCACAAATGAGCTACTTGTGTCATTCAAATTGTTGTGAGTGTTTTGCTCAAGGGGAAGAGGTTTGCTGGCATCCTGCAGAAAGAAGCTGGGGGAAGGGGTCTGATGGACGTGAGGGCTCTGGACGGTCTGATTGAAGCTGGAAGAATAGTCCTTGTTGGAGTCAATGGCACTGAAGTCCATCTGCTCCAGGGTGGTACTTGGGCTCAGACCTCCTCCAGATGGAAGTAAACCTGAACCAGTACTGAGTGTGAGAGTGTTAGATGCAGAAGTGGAGGAAAATGCTTCTTTGGACATCTGTTGTTCGAAAGACGTGTCCTCAGTTTTAATTTCTTTTGTGAGGGTTGTATTGAAGTTGAAGCTACGTTCTGTTGTGGGTGACTGCCTTATGTTGGTATTGATGCTGTCACTTTTCATACCTCCTCCACCATAAGTCTGCCCTTGCTTGGGATTGTTAAGAAAACAGTCTGGGTCAAAATTCATGGTGGTTTCTGGAATTTTTCTATTTCCTTCTAAAGTTGTGGAGAGCACAAGTTCCTCAGAGACTGTGCTGGGTAACATTGACAAGCTCTCTGAACTGCCAGTTGTTGGAAAAGCAAATTTGTGTCCATCTGAACTCACAGCAAGTACCAGTCCTTGTGCAGCTGCATCTGACGACAGAAGGTGTTGATTTGGGCCAGAGGTGGGTGACATGGTGTACACAGCTTCACTGGTGACTTCTGACATAAACACGGTGGCACTTTGTGACAAACTTCCCATAACTGATGCTACAGCCATACTGGACACACCAGTGACAGCTGGGCTATCTGCCATATCTGGGTCACTGTTTAACCCACTGCTGATGGACACAGGAGAATTCTGGGTTGTGTCAGGGACCTCCACCTGGTTGGTGGAAGAAACCTCAGTGCTGTTTTGATGGAGCAACACTGGTTTCGCCACTTTGCCATTCCTCTTCTCTCGGTTGGAGGCCTTGCCATGACTGTGCTCGTTCTTGCCTTCAGAGACATCGTTATTTTGTACCTCTGAATGAGCGCTGTACCCACCTGTCCTTGGTTCAACCTTTGGTGATATGATGCGGTGTTTGGCACTGTTACACTTGTGATGCACACTGCTTCCTGCCCCTGTGCCAGAAAACAACATTTGCCGTTCAGTAAATCCAAAATTAGGACAATGCTGGTTGTGTATCTCATGGCTGTAGCAAGAGACAGCTATGCTTATGCATACATGTGTGAGAGTGAGTGAGCACATGCATGAGAGAGCAGGAGAGACCTTGGAAATAAAACAAATTTCTCACCAGTGCCAGAAGTACAGGTCCTGTCTAATGCACAGATCCACTGCATTCAACAACAGCAACCTCACAACAGGCACATAGGCACCCCTACCCTTACCCTGTGTAGTGCCTGCCCCCTTCCTCTGTGCCCCGATCAGGCAGAGAGGAACTGGTGTCTGTGACAAGTTTCAGAGTTATTTAAATGTGCTTAATCTCAGTGCAGAGTCTGCAGAGCAAGTGCTGCTGTTGTCAGCTTTGGACAGGGCCCTGTTCCATCTGCCCCACGGACAACACCTCAGCCCCTGAACACAGATGCTCGGCTCTCTGCGCTGGGTGATGCTGGGGAGTTTGACACCCACTCCTGGGGCATGGATGCTGCCCAGTAATCTGGAGGTGACAGATGCCACATCACGCCTCTGTCCCTGGCATCACCCTGCTGCCTAGACTGTAACCCACATCTTCCTGTCATCACTGTGTCTTACAGTTGCCAATTAAATTATTAAAGAAGTAACCCGTGAGCCATACAAAGCATTCTGGCCCTCCCATAAGGATGGTGATGCATTTCTCTGACTCTCAGCCATTCCTGTGCTGACAAACAGACAAGTTGTACTCTGAGAGGAGCACACAGAGCACATGATCAGCACTGGAGCTGCTGAAGAATGTTCAAGCAAGGGCCACCAGAAGACAATCCCCCATGAATTAAGCCAGCCAGCACCTTTACTGGCCTGACAGAAGGTAACATCACCTGCATTCCTGAGAGCTTGTAATCAGGCAGGATGAAGTAAACAATTTTGTCTGCAAAGGAACCTTAGTCACAAACTCTGGTGCAGGGACTGCTTTTGCTGTTTCAAGAACAGCAGCATGTTTCAAGAACAACATGAATTTTTGATGTTTCTTTCCTTAATTGATTAATTTTCCGTAGAATGAGGTAAGAACATTAATTACAGAACTGTAGAATGACTGAAGGGGGGAAGAAGCCTCCTCCCTATAGCTCATGGCTACAATTACAAATGCCATCTTCTGGGCAACATAAAGCATCCATGTAGCCACTGCAATTTGCTAAATCTTTTGTTCCTTGCCCTTGAAGGGGAACTTCTCTATTATGTGTTCAAGATTTGAATGAGGTCACTTAAAGTAGTTCAAGACAGTGCCTTTGAGACTAAATACAATATTAAATCTCTCTATTCTCCTAGGTATAGAAATGAGCAGGAACAAGGGAAAGGCTTTTATGCTGCTGTATTTGTGGATGACAGTAAGGAATTGGGAATGTGTGTGTCAATGTGCAAACCCGTTACAAAACAAAGCAATACTGTTACGTTAAAAAGCACTGAGCAGACTTAGCACAAGACAAAACATCAAAGGGAAGAATAAAAGGATTCATGTTCAGATCTGCAAGCCTGGATCAAATGCTGAGCCTTAAGGGGTGAATTTTAATCCAAACTCAGGTATTTCAGAGGTCATAACTCTTATTTAAGCCTTGATTGTATAATGCAACTGCTCAAGAAAAGAAAAAAATAAACCCTTTGAAGCACTGACAACTTTCCTTTATAAGTTTTGCTAAAGACTAGTTAATGTGTCATATACTTTACTTGACCAAAGTGCTAGAAAGGAGCAGCTATAAAGCAGATGAGCTGGAAAGTGAATCACTTAGCTCCCCACTGTCTGTGGGAAATGCTAACACTAAGGATGCTGTTTCTCGCTGCTGTAGTGTCATCCAAAACAAAGTCATCTCCTTTAACAGGAAAGAGATCTGTATTTTCATGATACCTAAATAAGACCTGTCTTATCTCAGTGATACCTTGTGGTTAACCATCTGAGCACTTCTCCAAAAAAGTGAGCCACAGGGCAAGGAATTCAGAGGGTGAAACTGGAAGAACATTAGGTTTTGAGGCTTTGGTAACAGAATTTGCACATGTAGAAGAGGATATACCTTTTTGAGCAGGTCATATATGGACTCCATTTATTAGAAAGCATTGCCATTTTTCCCAGAAGTTCCAGCTGCATCTTTTTATGCTCGAGACTTCTCCTGTCAACCCTGAATTCACTGTGTCCCAGCGTTTAATGAGACAGCATTTTTATCACCTCAGTACTACAAACGCTGCTCCCAGACTGGATGAAGCTGAGTCACTCTGTGCCCTCCCAACGTACTCACCCAAGGTACCAGTGCAGAGACAGTTGTGTGTCCGAGGCTGGGGCTTGGTCTGGTGGCTATCGAGGATCTGCTGCACGAGCTGTTCCACTGAGAACCCTGAACTGCTGTTGCCATTGCTGCATGTCCACTTGATGCCATGAACTGCAAAGAGAACGGTAAAATTTCCCATCAGAAACTGCAAAACCACTCCAAAATCATCAAAAGCCACTCCAAATGACCAGCAGAAATCCATTCCTGCTGCTTACTGTCAGAACTGAAAGGAGACCTATAAAAAGCAATAGTAATGGTTACTGGTATTCTATTCTCTGCTCCTTGGTATCAACAGGCTTCCAAATGCAATTCCTGAATTAGGTATTTATAGAGGAAAAACTCCTCAGTAGAGTACCTGGCTCTACTTCAGTCTGCTGCTAACAGGGAGTGTGCACCTGCAACAACTCTCTGTAGTGCCTGCAACCTTCACTAAAAACCCCAAACCACCAAAAGACTTGGTTTCATTGAAGTAAAGCAGTGTAATTCCAAAGAGTGTTTTGGAATCTTTTTCTGTCTAATATGAAAACAAAATCAGCTTATAGTAAAATCAGCAGCCAAAAATACATCAGGGTAACAGCAAATGCAAGCCTTCTGCCAGGTCTTCATTGTCAGATCCGGGGTGGCAGCAGTGAAGGCTGACTCATTTTTTGGGAGTGACTAACAGACACTGTGTGAGTTCCTCCTCAGACTTGGATGACCTTTTAGTAATTTGGGAAAACGGACAGGTGGATGATGTTACAGAACATGTTGCAAACTGAAGCTCTTTTCTTGGGAACTCTCTGGGCCTGTTAGCTATTTAAATAAGAATGCTAGACTGCATGCAGATACATGATTTGAATAAAGGCTCCCTCTCAGAATATTTTAGTTGCAGAATTTCCTATAACAGTGATATCTGCAACCTGACTTTAAATGGAAATAGCACTTATAAAATATTTTATCCATAATAATTGACTCAAAGTATCTTCTGTCTCCTTTAATGGCTCTCTGAGCAACTTATATGTGCATATTATTTATTTATCCTTTAAATGCACCAGAGCTCATGTGCAGATTTTGGAAAGTGCTGATAAGTGACAACATAATTTCCAAGGTGTCCTCATGCCTGGCAGCTTCTTTTCAGGAGTGTCTTTGCCATAGTCTATCAAGGCACATTCCTTGCATGTTGTATTCTAAAATCCTTAACCAGAATACACAAAAACAAAGCTAAAAGTCCCATGGACTTAGGCTTTGTAGTAAATACACAGATCCCTGCATGGTGAAGGTCCCTGATGTGATGGGGTGAAATCCTGGCAACAGCAGGTTGGGCTGATGCTCCTGTACAGCCAGAGGCTGGGGCACAAGCCAAAAGCAGCATTGTGCAAGGAGATCAGAAGCAAATGAAGGGACGTTTGTGACACCTAATGACTGTGGTCACAGAGGCAGCATATCCTGTGAACAGTCTCCTGTTCTCCTCTTTGATGCTGCTCATTGAGTGTGTCACACGCAGCTGGTGGAACAGAGCTCCTGGATCTGCTCTGTGAAGCAGTTTTATTGCTTTTTTTGTTACCTGTTGCTGTATTGCCTCATCACCCACTAATGTCACTTTGCCTAACAGCATCTCATCCTGGTCTAGTTTTATATTGCAGAATTCACATTTCTATTGGCCAGGCTGGATAACCTGCAGAAATACTGTAAATAAGGTTTACAAGTATTCTTCCCCATATCACTATTTAAAGTGCTGCAGATAGTTTAGTAATAAGTCCCTCTATGTTTGTTTGATGACCACATTTATTGTTATCGTACCCAACAGATTTTGCTTTCTAGTACATTCACAGTTTTGAATTTCCTCTTAACACTCAGTCTGTGTTATTACATCTAAGTTAGGCACACTTGCCACTTCACTACCTCTGCTCACATTCATTTTATTATTTAAGATACATTATTCTGTCACCTGTGATATTATGTCTAATAAGTGATGTTCAAATAGCAGTTTTACAAAAAATACGTTGTCAGTGAGATTAGAATGCAGTCAGGTATTTTGGATGCTTTCAGCAATATGACACAAAGTTACTGAACTGTAATTATTATTGAGAAACTTTGCATTAAGTCCTTTCTGGTTACTTCAGAAATGCTTTGCTAAAGAAGTGGGCTGGTGTCCTTGTTGTTGGGTACAGAAAGTTTGTTCTACAGCAGGATGGCAGCGCTGCTCCCTACTGCTGCTAAATCCTGGGATGAGCAGCGCATCGTGGGGGCAAGTCTGGGAAGTGAATCATGGCTCGGGGTTTGTGTATTCACGATGATGGTTCTTAAGTCTGAATCAAGCTGTGAGCTAGGAGCTAAGGTATAATGGACAGCTTTACAGCTGGGTACTTAGAGGACCATGCCTATTATTTTCAGGTCCTTCCAGCATAGCAAAGTTCCATTGAGGATCAACTGCTGCTGAGGAAAGGTCCTTCTGTAGCCTTGCTCCAGCTGATCCTAAAGAGCTCTGGCTCCAGCTTCTGTCCACGAGGTGCCACTTTTTTTTAGTACTTATGTTCCCCGTATGCTATGAAGGTTATAAAATAAAAAGCCAGTGAAGGGTGACAGATTGCAAAAAAAGAATGTCTGGATGCTTAATGCAAATTATCCACTATCTTGGCACATCCAATATGCAGATTTTCTTCCTCCCTCTTTTAAAGAAAGACTCCTGTGCCTGGTGAATTGTTAGTACTGAATACCAAACACTATCAAGATGGCTTTTAACATGTCACGCTTGGCTTCCTGACACATAATGAATCAGCAGGAAAGGAGATTTCTATAGGGAAGAAAGTGCATTATGAAAGGAAGGCTAATAAAAAGCATACACACATACTCTTCCTGCTTCTTAGTGGTTCAAAAAGTGAAACCACTGTAGAACTATGTTTGATTAAATATAGCCATAATATATGAACACAAAAGGAAAAAAAAAAGTCTGGAAGCTTAGCAGAAATTCTGGAAAGGATTTTAATCCGGATTCCTGTTCAGACTCCCACTGCATTTCCTGATAATTTAAAATGAAAGCTGTGAACTGCTTCACCACTCTCCTTTTCAGTGATAGCATGGAGGGGTCTAAAAGCTGCTGCATTACAGCAGCAACACATTCTTCCTGCCACACACCCTCTGCACAGTGCCTGCAGCACGAGGCAGTGCAGGCAGGCAGAGTTACTGGTGCTTCACTGGGTGCTCAAAGGAGAGAAATGAAGCTGGGGGAAGGTCCACAATTCAAGAGTGCTAATGCTGCTCCAATCTCTTTCTGTGAGCTTGGGCTCTCACCTTTATTCTCTTTCTTCCCTTTTGAAGAAAAGGCAATAAAAATGACCTTCTGATAGTGCCCAGCAGCTCCTCGTTCATTAGCACTGCCAGGACTTTGACCATCAGGAGCACAGGGATGAAAGATGATCTGAATTACCAGCAAAAAGGCTGCTCAGAATACAAGGGAAACTTGCACACAGAAACATATGACCATCCAAGTTTCTTACAACACCCTGGCTATTTCTGCCGCCTTCTGCTGCGGGTGATACTCAGTCCTCCACAATTTCCAGGCCTGCAGTCCTCCTGTCTTGCAGGTATCTTCCTCCTCCCCATCACCTGAACTCTACCTCACTGTCTCATCATCACTCCAGACCTAACACCATCAACAGCTGTTTCCCTGTTTCTCTCCCTTTGGTTTCTCTACCCTAAGCAAAACTTGTCCCTAAAATACCCTCCCACATTTAAATCTGATCATTTCACCCTTTCTGAATGCTCTTAGACATTTCTCTTTGCCCCTTCAAACATTTTACACTTCCTAGTTTTTGTTCCAAAGACCTTGCTCTTCCATACCAGCCCCCCAGGACACAGCTTACACATAGATGTACATGAGGAAGCCATTCTCTATACCCTATGTGCTGCTCCTCTGCCCAATTTAATAAGACTTTTGTTACTTGAGTAACAGCAATGAGATCTCCCACATGAAGCTGCTAAGTTGGATAGACTGATAGAGCTGGAATACCTAGAATCATCAACGTGAGGTTTCTGTTTGCCTCTCCCTCCTGATGTCTCTCGACAGCCTACTGCAAGCCCTGGTGTCAGAAGTCCTGCCCTCAGCCACGCCTGACCCACACGAAGTGCTTTAAAAATCTCCGAAGTGCTGGTGGGAGCGTGAGCGCGTCCTTTGTCCAACTGCCCGTTCCTGCCTTGCTGCCCACATCCTGCTCCACCAAGTGCTGACACCGAGCGGTGTTTCCATGGCAATGGTCAATTGGAAATGGCAGCCTTGTCCCTTCAGTTTCCACTGCGTTTCTGTTGACAGAAGTAAAGGCCTTGCTCTGATTTCTCAGTTTGGCTGAAGGATATTTCCATTAGGTTTATCCTTTAGTACTCAGACACCCACATACAGTTTAGCTTTGATTTTCCAGCCTTCCATTTCCACTCGTTACTGGTTGTGAAGGACAGGTTTACCTGAGCCTCGCTGCTGGGGACAGCAGTGACACCCCCTGCATGCTAATGTCCTGCACAGACTCTCACGGGTGTTTTTCTCGGATAAAGGGATGTTTGTCTTCCAAAGCAACACCTCTCCTTGAAGGTTTGCTCAGATGCAGTGGGATGCTCATAGGGAGTGGGCAGACGTGCAGTCCAACGTCCCTTGAAGGGGACCAGCAGGACACGACTCTTCCGAAGCTGCTCGGAACGGCACTCTTGCCACTGTTCACAGACGCGTGGAGTCCAAGGCTGCCCGCACGTGGAGGAGCAGAGTGGAAGCCACCTCTCCCACTCGTCCTGTGCGGTCCTCGCCCTCCCCCGGCTGCGGCTCAAGGGCACTATCACCATCCTCCCCCTCCTCCTCCTCCTCCTGCTCCTGCGACCAGCATCGGGAGCAGCGCCCGGCGGCCGCCAGGTGGCGCCAGCGGATAAGGAAAGGGCGGCGGGACCGGGACCGGGATCGGCACTGGGATCGGGACCGCGGGTCCCGCTGCCCCGGACCCACATGAAGCCCGGCAAGGCCTCTCTACTTCTTTAGTGTTAATTAAAAATATTTTTTTTTCTCAAGGTTTTTTTAAGCAAAAATCCTGCTTGGCCGTTTGGGGGAAAAAATCCTCATAAGCACGGCTCGCACAGAGAGGCCCTTGAGCCTTTCCCGAGGCTCCCAGCCCTTCTTCCCAGGGCTCTTCCCGGGGCTCCCAGCCCTCTTTCCCCAGACTTTCACGTCTTGGTGACACTGCCAGGAAGATGTGGACTGACACCTGCGCAGATGCTCTAGGACTGAGACTGCCAGTCACTACAGCCAAGTGTTAACAGGGGAACATAAAATACTAAGGAAGAACAGGAAACAAAGGCCGGTGTGCCTGTAGCCTCCTCAGAGAGGTTCAGCAACTGCTGCATCTGGTTTAATACCCAAGTTTCAGGGGGTCAGGAAACTATTTGGTTTAGGTTTCCTCAAGTTAGTTTCCATTACTGCTAATGGTGGGTTCCTACTGGACTGCTGTCAGCACTCAGTGGGATTATTTCACTTTGGTGTCTCCAAACTTAGCTGAAAGGCACCAGCTAAAACACAGTTCCTAATTTTGTTCTTTTGGCAAAGTGGCACTTTATACCTCAAGTCAAACTCAACCACAAGGGAAACCATGTTTCCCTACAGAGTGGCCTGTATAGGCATGGGATCAAGCTTCTTCTGGGGACATAAAGACCATCACAGATCTGAGAGGGAGAGGAAAAGTGTATTCTTGCATGGGACCCCTTTTTAGAGCTGCATACCTGCAGTAGTGAAAGGGTTGGTGGGAATATGAGAAGCCGAGCAGGTGGCTGATGAGCAGGAGGCTGATGCTGGCCACACAGATAATGTGAACAGGGGTACTCAAAGCCCAAGTGGCGGGTGGGATATAAGAACCTATCTAGCACCTTCTATCCTGTTCTCTTTTTAATAAAAACTCAGACTATTGCAGTAAAACTGGATGTCAGCGTTACTAAACCCAATGTCTTTTTAAAGAATCCACGTTGGTTTTTACGTGGTCAGCTGAGCTAAGCTGGCAAGCTTCAGTTTCCATTGAGGGGCACTTTGGAGCTCTGACAAACTGCTTGGGGAATTGTAAAAATCATCCCATGTAGCATTTTTGTACAACTGATCTTCGAAGATGAAATATAACCCCACTCCTTAAACAGAGTTACTGAAATTGAATATAAATTCAAGTCAAGATGAAACTCCTAACAACTCAATTCTTCAAACTGCATTAATGCCGATTGCTGCTAGTTGAGTTTTGTTCCGAGCTACAGGCATTTGATGCTTTCTCCAGTGATGACAACGCAGGGATGGAGGCTGAGGTCACCTCCAGGAGGCCTGATGGCTTCACTGACACAGAATTAGGGACTCCGGGAGAAGGCAAGAGCAGCCCATGCCCATTGACTGATGGGCACACGTGGAGCTTCCAGCTTCCCCAGCTGTGGCTGCGTGCAGGCAGCACAAACAGGAGCCCTCAGTTCCTACGCAGCAGAGGAATGCAAAAAGCTTTTCCTCTGAAAGGAAGATAGCTCTTAATTATAGTGGACCTGGAACAAGGATTGCAACGTAGCACCAGCTGTGAGCTTCTAAGTCATACATGCCAGCTGAAGGATGAGAGAGCCAAAAGGGGATGATTTGGAGAAACCCCCAACATGAGCTGGCCCACAATTTGCTGATCATATGGAGTTTATATACAGAATTCTGCTGTGATGGATTCTGCCACTGAATTTGCTTTTACCACCAGATGCCTCTAAGGACATCTGCTAATCTGTTCAGAGAAATCTCAAAGCAAGACTCTAACGGGGCACAAGAGGGGGGTGAAATTGAAAGCAATGCCAAATTGAGGCTCATTCTTCACACCAGGCATCGTGAAATGACTTACAGGTGTCTCGGACAACATTCCTGCAGGATTTCCATGCATTACAGCTATTCACTTTGCACAAATGTAGAAGTTGCATTCATACCAAAGCAACACACACACAACAACCCTTTTGATTGAGACACCCAGTTGAATTGCTCCCAAAAGCAGGATTATCCCAGGTCTGCCATCAGTGGAGGTGTCACAGCCTTCCCTGGGCTCCCTGACATTGCTGACACCTCTGACACAAGGGGTCTCATCTCCAAGCCTGCAAGGAGAAGGGAATCATCCTATGGGAGGTCATAAATGTGTATGAGGCTTTCCAGGCTCATATGCTTCAGTCTTGAGGACTGCCAAATTGAGGTCCAATAAGCCAACAGTGATGGTCCAGAGAAGGCAATCAGGAGGTCATGAACATCCCAGTGTGAAGGCAGGTGACAAACAGATCAGAACTAAAGCAAAAATCCAAAGCCATGAAAGCTGAAGTCAGGCTGATTAATTAATTATTTACAGCCTCAACTCAGCTGGAGGTGTTGAGAAAACCTCAAGTCCTTAGAGCATCTGCAGCATTTACCTTTCATGGATGTTCAGATGGGTTCATTTCAGTCTCTTAATGAGTTCACACACCAGCTATGTTAGAACAAGTTAATGCTGTTTCCACAAAGCTCTCAGAGCTCTATGGCCACTCCAAAAAGGTGTTTTTTTTAATCCATAACCACCAGTGCAAGCACAGTGACAGAATGAGCGAACATCATCCCCGCAGCCAGCCAAGAAGCTCTCTCTGCATTCAGAGGTCTCTTTCAGGGGCAGGGCAGAAGCCACCTCTTGGCAGCCAGACTTCAGTGCCCTGCTCTGCTCACAGGGGTGACGAAGCTGGTACCAGGAGCTGGGGCCTGTCCCTGATGCTGCTGAAGACTTGCTGAAGCCTGGACTGACTTTTGGACAATGCAGTGGGGAAGGAAAAGGGAGCTGAGCGAATTACGGATGCAAGAAATGTAAACAAACTCCCTGATCATCCCAGCCAGGGTCTCTCTGCATTTCAGGAAAAACAGTTTGATGTATTTGTCTGGCTTGGACTCCAGGACCAATGCCGCTCACCCTGCCAGCCATCTGCCACATTGCTTTTAGATCTCCAGGCACACATGGCCAAGAGAACATGCTCCCACACCACTGGCTGCCACACCACTGCCTGTCTGCTACCCTCCATTCTGATAGAAAAGCTTTAATACCTGACAGAGGTCAACAGCTTTAACACCTGACTCCAACCCAGGCCGAGTAGGACTTCAACAAACAGCACTCATCAGTGAGTCGAGAGCTGGACACTGCCACCAACCTCTGACCAGGAGGAAGCATTTTCCTCAAAGGCAGCACTAGTATCAGCTTCTCTCCCTTAATCCTGAATGATATCAGTGGTCTGAAATGGGAACCTCCCTGCAGGTACAGAGGCCTTGGACCTCCACACACACCCTGGCTGTAATCATCACTAACTTGTCTTAAATGTGAAATTCTCGTGTAAAACAGCAACCAAGGAAACAAAAGAATCAACAAAACCCCCACACTGCTTCCAAGTCCAGAAAAATAAAATACAACAAACCCCAGCACAGAACAGGTAAAAGGGTGAGACTGTCACTGCACCAGCGACACCATGCACAACGCTTTGATTAAGCCATTGACAAATCTGCTTTAGGGCAGAGAAATTTGGAAACATCAGGCAATCAAACTGTGAAGTCTGTGAAAGAATGTGATTAATGCAAAAATGTGATGAAACTAATGTGCTTGGCTCCAGAATTTCATGGCACACCCTATACTGGAACCAAATCTGATGGCTTCTTGGCGAGCGGTGCCCCTCTGCGTTCCCCGAACACGGTTATCCGTGTCCTCTTTGTTTTCTAGGTCTGATCAGAATCCAAAGCTTTTATTGTAGCTACATTTCTAAGGATGTGTTTCCCAGGATATGTACCCATAAACAGAGACGTGTACATGCATATATACTCTGAATAATTGCGCAGAATTTCACTCTTCCCTCCTGAGACATAAAAGAGCCAAGTGTTATTAAATTTACGGCGAGTTCGTTGTAGTTTTCACATAATTTTCTTGATGCACTGCAGATTTTTTAACAGGCTGCTGCTTCCTTTCCTGTTTAATGTTAAGGTACTTGTCCAGTCTCAGCTACACCAACATCCTGGATTTCTGTCTAAGTTTATCAGCCCCAGGGGCAAATGTGTCATTTTCTCTGTTCTCCTCTGCCCTCCAGCTTTGTGTGGAAAAGGAATACATGGGCCTGCACAGTTCAGGATACAACAAAGGACTGCAAACTCAGATTACCAACGCTGCGGTCAGCACAAGGCTGATCTTTCACGGATGGCAGAGACACATCAGGATGCAGTCCGTGGCTGTGACCGCCAATTACAGGAGGCTGGGCATGACACCAGCATCCAGGCAGGGGCAGGGGGCAGGGACAGAAGCAGACCTGGTATTTGTTGACTCAGATTCGGTATTGTGGCTCCTGCAGTTAATTTTCTCTTGGTTATAGACCCACTTTATGTCTAATTTTCCTTTCATTGCAAAAAGATGTTTGTGTGCACATTGGAATGTGCTCTCCAGGGGAAGACATACAATATAACTGTGATGCAAAGGAAAACATTATACACCAAGGCAGATGCAGAGAGGTTCAAAGAACTGCCTGTCTGAGGGCAAACTTCCCCATCACTCTGCACACCTAAGCAGCCTTCTCTTTAGGCTGCAAAGTTCAAAACTGTAGGAAATGATACCCAACTCAAAGCAGCTGGTTCCATGGGGCCACCTGTAAGCTACAGCAACCCACTGTGACCTGACAGTGACCACCCAAACATGGAGTGCCCCTGTGGAAATCCACCAGCCAGTACTGCACAGGCTCTTTGCAAGTGAGCAGGTGCCTACAAGCTGCCCTAGAACCCTATGCAAGAACACAGGTACAATTTTTCCCCGGCGTGCAGAGGGGACCTCTTTGGGGATGGTCTGGGCAGCCCTCATACCATGCATCCCAGAAGTGCTGGATATTGGAAAGAAAGTGCGTGCAGATGCGAGCTGACTTGGATGGACAAACGACTCCTTCACAGGATGGCTGTTGGCTCTGAGATACACTGAACTCTAAATATACAGCAAAGAAGCAAAACCAGCTCCAGATACTCACACATCGGTTTGAGCTGCCCGATGAGTTCCTCTTTTGTCCACTTTGCCCATTCCTTCTTGTCGGTGTTTATTGAGCACAGGATGGGGCCGCACGGTTTCCCGCAGTCCTCGATGGCCGGGACGTTCAGGTAGTGCACCAACACGATGTCTGGGTTCTGCAGGGACAGCAGAGCAAGAGTTACATCACTGGGGCCAGCACTCTCTGCACACAACTTCCTAATTAAAACTGTGACAGAAAGCATCACGATCAGACCCCAGATCGTACAGGATTTCCCCGAGGTAAGAGCTGTTCTGTTTTAAAGAGGTGGCAAAAGACGGTGCCTGACAGTTTGCACTTGGCTTCCCCCATCCTGAGGGCCCTCTGCTTGCAACTTTCCTGCTCCACTTGTATGCTCAGCATGAACCTCTTTTCCAACCTTTACAACACCAAATACTTGTAAGAGTCCTGCAAACACCACTGACAACGAACACCAAGTAATATGCTTTCGTTTAAGGGACCTTTTGTTCTTTTGAGACAATGCTTTCATCAGTTCTGGTCCACATCAGGCTTTTCTGAATATACAGAAAGTCACCTGAGAAAACCAGGAACAGCCACACTCTCCATGCAGTGAGAGAAAGCAGGAGGAAAGAGCCGAGGAGGATCACAAACAGAGAGCCCCAAAGATGGGCTCTTTACAGACAAGCCGGGAATTCCTTGTTTTTGAAGATGTTTGCAAGCTGCAGAAGGCTGGGACTGGAAGAGCCCTTTGCAGGACAGCTGCAGGCAGACAGAGAGGTGCCGGCTCCTGCAGGCTGATCCCGCACCTTATCCGGCTCTCCTCTCCCTTCCCGCGGGGCTGCGGGGGGAGGACCCTGCTCTGACGCACTGCGGTGCCGTCCCACCGACACCTGGAGCAGGAGCTGAGCTCTGTGTCACCACCCTGCGAGTAAATGAATCATCTTAACAACAGCAACAGCTCCGCCAGTTCCCCACCAGCGTCCCAGGGAGATTGTTCAATAGATAATAACAAGATTGAGGAGATGATTTCTTTCCCTTAAGTCATTTACTCCTAAGTTCGCAAACTTTAATGACTGCTTTGGAATTATTTATAAAAATAAATAGGATAATGGTGTAATTAAAACTCTAATGTTTCATTAATGCTGTTAGAGCCCTGTTCCGGCGGGGAGCAGGAACACAACCCATCATCTGCTTGCAGAGGTTGTGCTGATGGCAGCACTTGCTCATGAAACCAGGGGAGAACTGGAATGGGACACGGACACCTGCACCAAGGAGACCTGTGGAAGGGAACTTCTGATGGGCAAAGCACAGCACTGAGGCCCAGCATGCTGGGAGCTGCCCCTGGAGCAGCCCGGGGCAGGGGCAGGGTGGCACTCAGCACTGCTGGGTGTGGGGTGACTGTGACCCCCTTGTGCACACAGGGAGCATCCTGCACATCCCTAAGATCAGGGGGAGCTGGTCGTGTCTCCCAGCTCCTTCAGGCTGCTTAAGAAGGTGCTGGAAGCGGGGAGGCCACTGGTGCCCACGTACAGCAATGGGACAAGCAGAGCAGCCGCGCAGAGCATCGCCTCGGTAAGCAGATACACCCCTCTGTCTGGAGGAGAAGCTCTGTTAAGTTAGGAAGCATGCAAGCAGGAACTTGCATCTTCCCCCTCCATGGACAGAACTGCAAGCAGGGGATTCTCAGTGAAGATTCTGTGAGAAAGCAGTATCAAATTCTTGCAGCCAGTGCTAAAAGAGTTGTATTGCACAGGGAAGAGGCAAAGAAACCTTGTAAGGAACAGCTCACAATTTATTTCAGAGCGGTTTTGGAAAAGTGCTAAAGCAAAGAAAACCGTTGGCTCCAGACAGAGGCAGCCAGAGGACACAGAAAACCATCACAACCTCTCGTTCTACAAAGGGGACGTCTGAAACATCACAGTCCTTGTACATAATTCAGAAGAGGTTCAGATAGTAAAAATGATTACCCCATACACCCAAATAGTCTCCATCAGCTAATTTAACATAATTAGTGATCTAGATCATGAAGTAATAAAAAGTAATATGCTTCAGAGATTTCATGTAAATATACCTCTTGCTCTCAGGGAAGTTTCAAAGAAGGGAGCACAGCATTGGGTGATGTGGCAGTTCTGCAGGTGCTTCTACCTTCCTCTCAGGTAAGCTGTGTTTTTCACAGCCTGACAGTGCCTGTTTGCCACCAAGCAGGTCAGGATTATGGGGCTTCCTGGCTTCAGTGCAGACAAGCAAGTGGACCTCAGCAGTGGACTGGCACTGAATTTATACTTTTTATATATAAAAGTATATAAAATAAATACAAACCAAACAGGTTTGTTCCTTATGCCTACATCTAGAAGTTGACCTCAGATCGACAAATCTCATGAATGCCAATCTGCTTGGTGAACTGAAATGTTTTGACACAAATGAAGAGAATACAAATGTTTTGGAAACTCATGATAAGCAGCAAATCACTATTTGTGGTGACCTACCAGGAGACCAAGAGAGATGTGAAAGACTGAATGAAAAATTACAAATGTAACTTCCACGCAGGAAAGGTGTCAGGACAGTGGACACACCACGGCAGAAGCCCTTCACTGGGGTGGCAGGGGAGAATGAGGGGAGCCCTGGACTGGGCTGCAGATGGCTCTGGAAACACTCCTGCTGGAAATCTGCCCGTCCTTCCAGTGCCTGGAGCCTCAGCAGAGCTGCTCTGCTTCCCCCACACCCGAGCTGAAGGCGCTGCCATCTGTCCCTGACCTGGACAAGGCTCCTTGGCTTCTCCTGCCTCCTCAGTGTGGCAGAGGAACTGCCTCCACTGCTGCCTGGGGATAAGACAGAGACGGTGCAACAAGTGGTTAAACACACGAAGTCGTTGGTTTTGATGAAGAAAAATGCAACTGCAACATCTGTCTGACTCTTGTTTGAAGCTTCATCAGCACTAAGTGGTCAATAAATCAGACTGGCATGGCGTTACATTTCTTCCATGGCTTAACCATTAATCTAATGCCAGTTCTCATGAAAAATGAAGGAGAAAAACTATGTGATGGTAAGAGTGTACACATTATCCAGAAAGTGATAATGGCACATAATGGTGGTGCAGCCCTCCATCCCAGTGGCTGGAGCAGCCTGGCAGCCTCCTCTGCTGCCCATCACACACCATGGAAATTATCTGACTAAAACAGGGATTGTTTGTTCCACCAGCCTGCTCCATGGGGGGATTTTTCACAGGAGCAGAAACACAAAACTGGAATCGTTCTGGCATGTGGGGGGGCATGGGCAGCCAGCAAAGGGCTGACCAATGTTGGGGTGAAGGAACGGTCAGTTCGTCCAGAGCTCTACAATGGCTCAGCCACAGGAGAACCTCTCATTTCAGCAACCACCTTTTGCTTCTTCTTCACTTCCCAGAGTCAGTCCCCTCCAAGGGGAAGTCTCCCTTCTCAGGAAGAATAATCACAAAAAAACCTCTGCCTTCCCAAAGCATGCTGGTTTGGTTCTCTTCTTCTATTTCTTTTCCTTTTAAAAGCAAAAATCAAAAGCCATTTCTGGCCAGCTTCCAGCTGCTCTTCAGTTGCTCAGCCAAGGCAATCAGCTCAAGGCAAAATCTCACTGGCAGGGGCTCCCAAATCACCGATGACCACAGCTGAAGATAATTTTATTTGGAAAAATACCTCTAAGCTGAAAGTTTTGCATTTGTACTCCCTGCTGGAAGGATGAAAGGAAGTAAATCATCCTCAGGGGTGATGAGCATCAGTGAATTTCATCTCAGCCAAGGAATTAACCCCAAACACAGCCACTTGCCCTGGTTAGCACTGGACACCTGTGTCAGTTCTGTTGTGTCAAACCTGTGAAGCTCTGCACGTGGTGAAACCAGCCCATCCCAGCTCTA